>JANHGB010045255.1:0-11167 GCA_026283785.1 Coracopsis vasa | reverse complement strand
CTCTTCTCCAGGCTGAACAGCCCCAACTTTCTCAGCCTGTCTTCATATGGGAGGTGCTCCAGTCCCTGATCATCCTCATGGCCTCCTCTGGACTTGTTCCAACAGTTCCATGTCCTTTTTATGCTGAGGACACCAGAATCACGTGGAGAGGTGAGGCTGCTGGTGGAACACCACCAGTGTGCTGAGAGCCCCAGTCCTGCTGTATGCCTTGTAAGAATGTGTGGAACATGACATCAGAGGAGAGAGACTTGCAACCAAGATTTAAGTGTTCCTCAGTATGCTGTGAACTGTATCGGTAAACTCAGGCTTCTGTCTGTCTTGTGATCAGGACTGCAAAGTTGCTCACTGTGCTCTTTGAACAACAGGCACTTCCCTTTGCCTCATGCTGTGAGCTTGTGACAGAGGTCAAGGGCAGCACCACAGCACTGCAGCTGTGTTTGTGCAGGCCTGATCTCGTTGCTCCCCTTACTGAACTCTGCTATTTTTCTCACACGAGCCATAAAGCTGCTGTTTCTGAATATTCAACAACGTTCCTCACGCATAGCCCTCTTCAGCCAAGGCATCTGGGTTTCATCCCTTTGTTGACCAAGGCTGACCAAATGGATGCTTGGTTAGCATTAAATCCGTATGAAGTCTCCTCTGACATCCAGCACAGTGAGGAACAGAGGGTATTTCGGAAACATCTTATAAAAATAGTTCTGCAAAAAGTGAGTCCTGCTGAGCTGCAAGGCTGCTTATCCACCTTGCTAATCTTCTATTGCAGGTAGAGAGCAGAGAGCCTCAGTTCTGTCTTTATTCATTGTCTTATGTTGAAGACAGCTCTGGAAAATTAGGCCAAAAGGAATCTTTGTGTTATTATCAAGTGCTCAGCAATTCTTGTCGACACTGTAATCCCACTGCAAATTCGTCTTGTTAATCTTGACAGAAACCAAGGGCTTTTTCCTCCAGCTGTTTCACTTGGAAGCTCATTCCAGAACTTCCCTCTACTAATTGTTGCAAACATTCTTCTAATTCCCAGGCTGAAGTTATTCATGGCCAGTTTATTGTTCTTAAGCCAGTGTGAGCCATGAGGTTAAATAGTTCCTTTATGGCAAACCAAGTAACTTAGGTGCTCTGAATGGTGTAGAAGCTTGCACGTAGGCAGTTTTCAGGATTCAGTAATATCTGGTAACTTGTTACTCAGCTATAAATTCTTTGTGCATCTGAGTCCCAAGATGAGGGACAGTAATCACTTGGATCAATTACTTCTCTTCTTAAACTAACATGATGACTAGCATTCTCTAATTTTACAGATCCCCCTTAATTTGGTAATTGTATTGGATGTTCTTTGCTGTTAGAATTGTCATTTTTGTGTGTGTGCATCTTCCCTGTTGGAAGTTAGGAATAAAGGTTGCTCTCAGCTTGAATGTGCCATGATCTGCATCTTTCCTTCCGGTCCTGTGGACTGGACTGTCCATTTCAGAATGCTCTCTCACAACAGATCTTCATTTCTTGTCTTCATGTTTAACATAATCCTTTTAAGAAGTGCATGTATATACTTGTTCAGTTTTGGGGCCTGCCTTCACTTTTAGCTTTGTTCCTGAAGATGTGTGGTGGTTTGTTGGTTTTTATCCCAGTCAGTTCCTTTTCTTCTTTTTGTTCATTCATCACTAACAGGATGATTTTCTTGAAGATAGTCCTTGAATCCAGATCTGTTTAGTAGTTTCCTGGTTTTTTGGGGTGCACCTTGCAGATATTTTTTGCAGCTTTGACTTCAAAAACCAACAAACCTCCTCTATGTTCAAAATGATGAATTCTTCAGTTAACTCAGTTGCAGGCTGTTAACAGGTTTGTATATTAGGAAAAGAAGGAGCCACAGTAATGGTGTTTGCCCCGATGAGGAGAGGACTGCTAGCAGATGAGCAGTTGGTCCAATCAGATTTTCACAACACATGCCTCTGAAGTGTTTTATTCCTTACAATGATAGCAGAGTGCCTTATTTCTGTGCTTACCCACTGAATGACATATCCTTTGACCTCATAACTGACTTACAGCCCTACTGAAGGACTTGTGGTCCTTGGTGTGTTTTATGCCAAGCTATTCTTTCGTTATCATCTTGCAGTGTGTTACTACTCTACAGTTTGCTGCAGATGGGCTGTGTAGAAAGTTGTTCTTTCATTCTTGGACTCTATCCAGTACTGGCTCTGACCTCTCAAGAGGAAGATGAAATGACACAAGTTGTTAATTTAGCAATATAGGGAAAAGATGCAACAGCAGGATAATATAAAATCCAATGGACACACCATGGCATGTGAAGAGAGCACCTGTTGGAATCTGTTAGAACATGACATTTTGAGGAATTGCTCAATGGGGAAAGTCACTGTTATCTTTATGAGATTGTGAAAGGAGCTTCTGTCCTTTGTGAACATTTTGCAGGACAGTATGGTGAAATGAAAGGCAATGGAACAACCTGAAGTGGGGAAAAGAGGGAGAAACGAATGAGCAGTATCACTGTCTGCTGTCTGTGGTGTGTACGCTCACATGCACTACATACAGGCAGCTGTGATCTCTGCCTCTCCATCCACAGCATGTTACCCTGTATTCAGTGTGGTTTCCAGTGTGCTTGTATGTCATGATTGATCTCTGGCTATTCCTTCTTTAGATGTTCTGTCTGAAGAACAGATCCGACTGAAGAAAATGAAGAAGCAGGAAGATGATCAGGCTCGGACAGTGGTGGTGCGTCCAAACCCTCCGAATCCGCCAAGCCCTTCTCACAAGCTGACCCCTGAACAGTTGAGCATGATAAAGAAGCTTGTGGCTGCTCAGCAGCAGTGCAACCAGCGCTCATTCACTGACAGGCTCAAAGTGACGGTAAAAACTCTACCAGTGTTCCCAAAATCAGTAAAAGTTTGGGGAGTTGGGTTTGTGGGTAAATTGTGTGGGAGAACAGATATACTTTAGGTATTGCATCTATGGGCTGAAGTTCTGTAAAGAATAGCAAAGGATGATGAAGCTTCAATGCATCTCATTTTCTTTCTCTGTTCACTTCATCTTCTCATCTTTCTGCCATGGCTCCATCTTTCACATACACCTTCTCTTCCCATTCCCACAGCCATGGCCCCAAATTCCAGACCCTAATAACCGTGAAGCAAGGCAGCAGCGTTTTGCTCACTTCACAGAACTTGCAATTATCTCTGTGCAAGAGATTGTGGACTTTGCCAAGCAACTACCTGGCTTCCTGGAGCTCACTAGGGAAGATCAGATCGCTTTATTGAAGACGTCTACCATAGAGGTGAGAGTTTGGCTCCTTCACAATACACAGTAGCAGAGAGAAAAGAATCTGGACTATTCACCTGGTTCCATCCCAGTTTTGGGGATGGCAGGTTGAAGGACCTCAGCTGTGGGACCATTACTGCAATGCCCGGTTACAGGGCCATGGAGGAGAATGAGGCAAGAGCCTTGTGGTAAGCAGGTTTTTCCACCTTTCCTGAAGCTGATACCACAAAGGATGCAGCAGAATTTGGTTTTGGGTTTTGGCTGGTTGTTTTTTTTTTCCTCCAGAGATGCTCTAACACTCCACAAATTACTGATATTGTAACATTCTTCCCTGTTTTCAAATCAAGTAAATCTGTTTCTGGTTTCAGGTGATGTTGTTGGAGACATCTCGGCGCTACAATCCAGAGATTGAGAGCATCACCTTTCTTAAAGACCTGAGCTATAACCGGGATGACTTCGCCAAAGCAGGTGGTGCATTAGACAGGTGTTTTTTCCTTCCCTGTGTCTTGTGTTCTTTCATCTTTTTTGTTTTAATGTGAGCTGCTGGAAATAGTATGTGGGGCATTAAAACTGAAGTCAGGTGAGAGGTTGAGAACAGGACCAGACCAATAGCCCCACAAACCCTTTTTTGCCTTTAACATGTGATACTAGCTTAGTTCATGTCTCTTTCTTTAGGTGTAAGCTTTCTTTGGGAAAATTGGACTCTTATGGCACTAAAATCTTTCTGTAAGAGTGCACCTAGGGCTAGCAACTGGTGTGAGCTTCCTTGCTCGTAGAGATCTGATGTGGACATATAGTCTTAAAGCCATATCAGGTAACAGTAAATCAAACCCCAGTCTTCTCTCCTTTGCAAGTACATCACTTGCTCATCTGGGTGCATGCTTTGAATGATGACGTTAGTGTGATTATACTTCAGTTGATCTGAAGTCTATATTGTGCACTGAAGATCCCTGCAGAGTGCTTTAGTCATGTCAGCAGCTCAGTATGTGAAGGTCTGTGGTGATGTCATTTCTGAAGTCTGTTTTTCCATGAGCAATGAGTGTGTGTAATTTCCAATGGAGTAGCAGGAAGTGTGTATCCAGCATTTCTGGAAATGAGACTTTGGTTGTCTTTCATGTGACTTTGATTCCTTGGGTAACTTTCTAACCACTTACACTTGAGATGGGTTTTATATACAAATTTCCTCTTTGATGGTCTTCCTGATAGCCTTTTCTTCAGATTATTAGGAAGGCAAAAAGCAAGCAGCCAGAAAGATTCCCTTCATCTTGTTCATCCTTCTCTGATGTAGTTGTGCTGCAGGAAATTAGAAACTTGGATGCTTTTTGGAGGGAAAGGCCTAAAGTTTTCAGCATGATTGTATAGCACAGAGATCTGATTTGACAGTGGCTTCTGTATGTTACAACAATAAATATCAGTGCATTTCTGCCTGTCTGCCTTTATCAAAATTGGTGATTGGAAGCTTAAGGCAGGCTCTGCCTCAGCTCTCCCAGCTTTCTGAGCTGAAGGAAATGGCATAGTTCAGACTTCTTGGAACTATATATTTTCAGCTCAGACGAACTTCAGATGAGCTTTAATCCCTGGAGTATGGGATTAAAGCTTTGAAAAGCAAGAGGGTTTGAAGGGAGTGATGGCGTGAGAGTGGAAAGCGTAGATGTTGTACTTGTGGGCTTCTGACTTTCTGGCAGACTTACCTGATAGTTGGTTTCGTGTTCCTTTAGCTGTTGCCTGGTAGTGTGCTGTGAGGCATTTAAGGCTTTAAGAAAAACCAGAAGTAGTGTCATTTTACAGTTAGAGCCTGACTCCTCACCTACTGTTGTTGGTGCTCACCTGTAGTAGTGGGATGTAAACGGAGGTTTCCACCACACTTGGAATCTAACATTAGAGTTTTTCCCTGCCTTGCTGTCCTCCCCACTCCCTGGCACACTGAAGGGGATTTCTGGCAGCTTATTCCATGAGGGAAACCATTGTCTCACATTGTTCCCTTCTGTTTGCTGCAGGTCTGCAGTTTGAGTTCATTAACCCCATCTTTGAGTTCTCAAAGGGAATGAATGAGCTACAGCTGAACGATGCCGAATATGCACTTTTAATCGCCATCAACATTTTCTCTGCAGGTAAAAAGCCAAGGAGATCTGAAGAGCTGCAGCAGTGAGTCAGAGGGCAAAGAAATTAGAGTTTAGGAAGGTCATAAGCTGAAGAGGAGTAATAGAGGGTATGTAAGGTCTAGTGATAAAGGGAGTGTGTTACTACTTCTGCTTAGGGTATTCATTATGTTATGAATTTTCTAGTTCCACCTCCAAAGGAAATCCACCTCCAAAGGAAATAAGATTCCGCACTGCTGGAAAAGTGTATATTAAAATCAGGTGATATTTATCTTCCTCACTTAGAAACTGCTATTTCACTGTCCCGTGACTGTACTCTGCACACTTCTTGTATGAATCGGGTCACACAGCAGGAGTGACATCTAGTGGCACCTTCTCATCTTCACCGGGGCAGGAAAGAGCAGACACTGACGTGGTGCTGTTTGGTCCCTCTAACCCTTCATCTCTCTAGGAGTCAGATCAGACTCCCCATGTGCCATCACTGAGAAAGAACAGTTACAGAAAATGGACATAGGTGCTGCAGTCATGGAGAACTCTCCCACTGTGTCGGGTGAATTCTAGATGAGGTTTTTGGGGACAAACTGTACTGGGGGACTGGGGTTAGGCAGTGATGTTGAGTTCAGTGAAGTTGCCTGAGGCCATCTACTTACTTGTAACATGCTTTTTGGCAGACCGACCGAATGTGCAGGACCAGTCCCTGGTGGAGAGGCTGCAGCACACCTATGTGGAAGCCCTTCATTCTTACATTTGTATCAACAGACCAAATGTAAGTGCCTGACCAGAATATCTCCAACGATGATGCAAACTGACTTTCTGTTTATGCAAGCACAGTTCCTGCAGTACTGTCTGTAACAGGTCTCTTGCTGCCTGTGCTGTCATGTTCTTCCCTTCTGTGGCTGTTTGAGAGCAGATGTAAATGCAGGATTTCTGAGCTGTCACAGCCTTCTGTCCTGTAGCATATTGCATAGTTTAGCCAGCATGGAAAGTCTGGAGTTTCAGGACATGGTGTAGTATTCTGTGTCAGGGGAAATCTTGGAGCAGCTTCCAGTGCCTAATGGGGGCTTACAAGAAATCTGGAGAAGGAATTTTTACAAGGGCAGGTAGTGACAGGACAACGGGGAATGGCTTTAACCTGACAGAGGGGAGATTTATATTAGATACTGGGAAAAAATTCTTCCCTGTGAGGGTGCTGAGGCACTGGCACATGTTGCCTGGAGAAGCTGTGGCTGCCCTATCCCTGGCAGTGTTCAAGCCCAGGTTGGAACAACCTGGTTTAGTGGGAGATGTCTGGGCCCATTGGCAGGGGGTTGGAACTGGATGATCTTCAAGCTCCCTTCCAGCGCAAACCATTCTATCTTATGATTTGTGTTCTTCCACAATGTCACCTCCTGGATCATGCTGGGTTTAGAGGAAGTCAGGATTGTGGTTACAGCGCATCATGTGGTGTGGTGATTTTATTTATCTTTTAACCAAGTTTTAGTGTGACTTTGCTAACAGCTGCCCATTTGTCTGCCTCTGCAGGACCGCCTGATGTTTCCACGGATGTTAATGAAGCTGGTCAGTCTTCGAACGCTGAGCAGTGTCCACTCTGAACAGGTGTTTGCCCTTCGGCTGCAGGACAAGAAACTCCCTCCCCTGCTCTCAGAAATCTGGGATGTGCATGAGTGACCGCATGCTCCCAGGGCACTAATGTGCTGACATAATGCCATCTCCCAGCCTTTGCTAATGAGAAGCCAGCTTTCCCTCTCCAAAGCACTGAACTCTGGGCTCAGCAGTGCAGGGAGTGATGAGCCTGGGGTTTCAGTGTTGTCATGAGACTATTCAGGAGGCAGCTGGGGTAGTTCGGATGGGGGGGTTGGTTTTAATGTAGTGCCCATACCCCAAAGGAATGACACGAAACATCTGAACACGGTAGAAATGAAGACCTTCCCCCATCATACACCTCTTCCTTCTGAGTCTTTCTCTTCTCTAAGCATGTCTTGAGGGTTTGCCCATTGATACTCTCCTCTCTCTTGCTGATTATGAAAATGCATTTGCAGGAACCTGCCAAACCCTCTCTATTGAGAGTAACCCAGCTCAAAAGGCTTCTGCAGGGTCCCCAGTGTACCTGGATCTGAGGAGCTCAGGGAAGTCAATGTGGATGTTCTAGGGGTTTCACTGGGTTTCCTATAAATAAAATCTCTCGTATGTGCTGCCCTTTACGATTCCAAGAGAAGTAGCTTGTTATTTCTGTATTATGAGACTTCATCTCTAGAGCTGCCCTTTCATTCTGGCCCTCCTTTGGAAAAAGGATTCCTCTAATATGTAGTGCCCTTCATCTAACAGGGAGGTCCTCTGGATAGGGAACGTTTGTACATCAGAAGGATGTCAGGCATAAAGTAGTGGATTATTTTTTTACTGTAATACATGACAGTTTTATCTCCTGGTGGTTCTCAGCCAGTTCACTCTACCTTTGAGCTGCTAACAGCTGGAAAACTTTAGTTCAAAACAAAGCAGGGCATAGATTTTATCTTTAGGGGTGGAATAGAACAAAGATAGGTGGGAAGGACTGGTACCTAGGCAAGGTAGGTGTGGTGGAAGGATCCTAAAAACTTCCAAGAATTTGGAGCATGTGGTATGTGTTCCAAGGTAGGTGTGAAGATGTATTGGCCAAGGAGAGAGGACACACTGCATTTGGTGAAATACGTGGGCATTGCATAAACTGTGGGCTGCACAACTTCCAGATCATGGGCTGCAAGAATATTGGGTGTAACCAGATCTGTCTTCTTGCTTTTGCCAAAGTCTTTCCAAGGTACTTGCTCAAGGTTTTAGTGATGGTCATGGGACGTGAAGGTCCCTCCTGTATGAGGAGTGCCAACTGCTTTAGAAGGACACTTGGGTCTTGTATCCTTTCTTCACTCTGGGCACTGTGAGATCCACACTGGATTTATCCCGAAGTTCATAAGTATCCACATCCATAAGTATTCTAGGATTTACACCAATATTTTGTTTGCCAGAAGAGAAATAATACTCTTGTAAAACCTGTTCCTTCTTTTCCAAGAAACAACACCTTACGGCTGATCTCAGAGATGTAACCTTAAGTATCCTGGTAGCTTGGTCTCATGAGTCTTCTCTGTGATAGGGGTCTATGTTTGCTTGCCCGGTGAGCATCCCAAGAGCCGAGGTTCACATGGCTCATTTTTTGTCTGTTTGTTTGTTCTTTGGTTGGTTTATTATTTTTTTGGCTGTGTATCTGAGCGCTATGCCCGTGGTGAGGGTATCGTGTCCATTTTGCACTTGAGGTTGGTCCCCTGCCACTGGCCTTCACTCTGCACCTTTGTAAAGCATTTGTAACAATCTGTAAAATAATCTGTTGTTTTTTATAACTCATTGCAATTGCAAAAATTCTTGTTTAAATCTGTATTTTTAACTAATCTGTTTGAGAAATGTTAATGTTTATATAAAAGAATAAAGCCTAATACAGGATTTTGACATTCTCTGATGTGCTGTCATTAGTCTGGAGGAGGGTGGAATAAGTTCTTGATGTAACAAGCTCAAAGCTGATAAAGTGAATGTATAGGTTGGGGAGAAGCTGTAAGTGGTGGAAAAGAAATAGCAGTGCAACCCTGGGCAGTTTCTTTTGGCCTCTGACATTTTAGCTCCCTATGCACCATGCTGTTTATGTCTGAGTAGAAGTCCAGTGTGCCTCTGGCTGTTGAGTGGATTTCAGTGGGATCATGTAGCTGATACCTGGCATGAGTACATCAGAAATGATTAGCACAGGAGAAGAACAGGAGTAGCTATCCACATGCATTACCTCGAAGGGAAGAGCAGAAGGGGGAAGCAGAGAGCTGTCCAGCATCAGCTGCTTTCCAGGCGCTTGGCACACAACGGGGATTGTCGATTCAGCAAAGCTCCGCACCACCGGCTGTTCTGCTGAAGCCTCTGCATTACTCCAGAGTATAGAGTTTAAATTTTAAACAACTTCACTAGAGGAAGAGGGAATAGGGAATAGGCTTACAGGAGGCTGCAGAGGGGTATGAAGTGGGGAGTAATAAGCAGAGCTTGAGGGCTCAAGGCAGCCCTGAGTGGATTAGAGGGCAGCTGGACCCTGCTCAGAGGATTTGCTAAAGAATGAGGCTGTCAACAGTGAGAAGAGGCAGGAGCAAGGAAGCTGCAGCTTCATTTTCAGCTTCATTTTAAGCAGCATCTCTTTAAGAGGGAAAACTGCATGCATATTTGAGGGGTTCACAAGATACAACCCATGACACTGGTGTTTGATGGCAGTGGTGAAAGTGGGGATTTTCTTGGGCTCTGGCTTCTCCAACCCTTCTCATTGTCATGTATTCAAATATAAACTCCTTGTCTACATATTCACGTTCTCTTTCATTGTAAGTGCAAATCAGTACAGAATTATTCTTTTCGTTATATACCAGCTTCCTGGGTTAGCCCAGGCAGCTCAAGTAAGCAAGTTTAGTGGAAGAACCTCCCTGGAGAGCAGTGGTCCTTTGTACTTTCCTATTTGCAAAATGCTATCTAGGCTTGAGACTCAGTTCTGCTGCTCTAAGGCTCTGTACCCTTACCTGTTTCAAATTACTGCTGTTAACTTGGCCACTGGAGAAATCATGGATGCTTGAACTACAACGTCGGTGGTGGTCTCTGTTGGCTGTGCCCTTATGCAATGGCTGTGTTTGCTCATGAGCTATTCAGATCAACAGGGGAAGAGAGGATGGGTGTACTCCTGAAATCTCAATTCCTCTACACTGGCAAGAGCATTCATATGGAATATCAAATCAAGTATTTTACCGTTTTGCACTTTAAATGTTTTGGGTTTTTTTTGTTTTTGTTTTTTAACCATTGTGATAGCTGTGATAATTTTGGTTTCATTTTGGGTTTATTTTAGTGATTTTTGTTGCTAGATTATTTGGTTGCAGAGTGTGCTGGTTCATAGCAGCAGGTAAAGAATTAACCCCCCCCCATGTATCTCAAGCTTTTAATAACCAAGTTCCCATTTAATTGTATGAAGCCAGCAGCAAATTAATAATATGAATACGATATGGTAATCAACATGAAGCAAGTAAATGGTGAGAGCACACAGTGCTCTCCCTGGTGTAAGGTAATGTTTCTTACCCATGTGGTTGTTGCTGGCCCTGCTTGTCTGGAGCCAGGCATTGATGTGGGAAACGGCTGAGGGACCTGGAGTGTTCAATCTGGAGAAGTACAAGGCTCAGGGGGGACCTTACCGCTCTCTACAACTGCCTGAAAGGAGGCTGTAGTGAGCTGGGGTTGGTCTCTTCTCCCAGGTAACAAGTGATGGGACAAGACGAAATAGCCTCAAGCTGTGCCAGGGCGGGTTTAGGTTGGGTATCAGGAAAAAACTTTGCACTGAAACAGTGGCCCAGCATTGGAACAGGCTGCCCAGGGCAGTGACAGAGTCACCGTCCCTGGAAGTGTTTACACACCGTGTAGATGAGCCCTCAGTGACATGGGTTACTGGTGGCTTTGGCAGTGCTGAGGTAAAGATTGGACTTGATGATCTTAAAGTTCTTTTCCAACCCGGTTGATTCTGTAGCTCTGTGATTTGCTTTCTGCTTACCAAGATGGGGTTTAACGCAGTAATTTAACGCTCCAAGTGGCCGGTATGTCACAGGTAACCCACACACCCTGCCTAGTCAACCCCCTTCCCTGCCCGCCATCTTGCCTCCCGCGCCCCCCCACAGCGCTCCTTAAGCCGCAGCGCTCCCCCGCGGGAGGCTACCTCTCCTCATCGGGGCAAAAACCATTACTGTGGCTCCTTCTTTTCCCCACTGAAAGTCCATTGGAATGCAACTTCT
>JANHGB010045254.1:45000-51900 GCA_026283785.1 Coracopsis vasa | reverse complement strand
GGTGTGCTGGAAGCACCGGGCTGTGAACAGTAAGGAGATGATGTTCCGAGGGCGGAGCGGCTCGGGTGGTAACTGGAAGCTGTAAACTTAAGCGCGGCCCGGCGTGCTCTTGGGAAGTACAGCCGGGTCGGTAGCTGGTTGGCTTTTCGGCGTGGCAAGGAGTCGGGTGTCATCCTCTGTTCAGGGTCAGTTTTGAATTTAGCGGGAGCAGCGCTGTCCCGGAGTTCCAGGTGCTGGGGAAGTGGGAAAAGTTCCATGCCCCTGTGAACCCAAATCTCACTGCAGTTAGCGGTGGGGATGTCTTTTCTACAAGTTAATGTGTGGTACATGCGTTGAAGCTGTAAGGCAGTGTAGCTGAATGCTCAGGTTGCATTCACTTAGTATTGCCCTCTGTTGCAAACGTAAACTGTATGTCAGTTGCGTGTCAGAGGCATGAGACACCTTGACTTCTTTGCACCTTAAACTATTCCTCCTGTGCTCATGAAGCTTGCTTTGAGGAAAATTGTTCTAGGTGACAACTTAAGAATGAATCATAGAATAGTTAGGGTTGGAAAGGACCTTAATATCGCTTAGTTCCTAACACCCCTGCCATGGGCAGCTTTTAAGCTTCTGAAGGTCTGGCTGATGTTTGGCATGAGGCAGTGTCACATTCATATAGCAGATGAAATTGACATACTATTCCAGTTACAGGACAGGCTGTTGCTGTATGGTGTCTCCTGTCAGACCAGTAAGAAACTCAAGCTTAAGATCTGGTTTTGATCAAGGCAGAAAGTAAACTAGATACAGGAACACTAGCTGCTGTGTGCTGTAGAGACTTGCTGTAAAACCTTCCCTAGTGTCTGCCTCCCATAATAACCCGGGATGCTGCTGAGAGCAGGGAGAAAACAGGAACATTTTCTCAGTGTTTTGCGAGGGTTAGTGAAAACTTAGAATGTTTTTATTACTTCTCACCTGCTCTTAATGGCTCTAAGTACATTTGCAGTTTGCATATTTGTTTTACTTTCTAGGCCCTTGAATACACGCCTTTTAGAAGGTTTTAATGAGGAAGCCCCTCTTTTTTTGAATCTACAAACCTGGAAAAGGTTGCCAATGGTGTAGCGATTACATGTAGCGTACACTGACTTGTAGTTTAGTTCAGTGAGGTTTTTTGACCTGCCAATTCTTAAGGGTATTGCTGTACAGGAAACAGTGTTTTGACAGACCACTTGGTAGTAGAGGGAAAACAGCATTCTTGGTAGCTGCTGGTTGAGGGTGCATTGGTGTGTTTCCTTTGCATTAGGAATTGGAGACTGTGTCTTCAGGAAGAAACAGGTAGGTTCGCATACCCTCATCTCAGTGAGAGCTGTGGACTTGGGAAATCCACATGCTGGCAAATGCAAGGAGACTTCCTGACTAGCCTGTTTAAGACCAAAGCTACTAGTGGTGGTGTCTGTACTCTGTTTAGCTAAGCCTGAAAGCTTTCCAACTATGCTGCTGGTAAATTATTTTGGAAAACTATACGTGCTGATGTGGCTTACCCCAGCCAGACTGTGGTTTGGGAAATGTACGTATTTTACAAGCCTTTGACAGCACAGTGACATTGTACCTTAATTATTTGTTGTGCTTATGTTTGTGTTGTAACCGTAGTCTGACCTTAGTTTTGCAGTGGAGCAGTAGTTAGTCAATTTCAGTAGTAGTAAACTGAAGCAGTTCACGTTTTGCTGCTCTGTAACTGCACTCATTGATGCAGTTACTGCATAGTCAGAAGAAAATCCTTCAGAGGGCTGGTAGTTTCAGTGTTGTGTTCTGTCATGTGCTTAGTGATATGTTAATGGTGATTGATAATTGTAAAACAAGGTTTGTATGTTATGGTTTGTTGATAACTGCAAAGCAGGTGTTCTGTATATCAGATAGCAAGTGTATGTTCAGTAGTAACTGCTAGAGTATCACTATCCCACATGTGTCAGAAGTGTGATGCTGCATCCTCTGTATGTGTTGTGTTTCTCTGCTTAAAAAAAGCCACAAAACAAATGAGCAAAAAAGAACCTTAATGATGGATGGACACAAGGGCACAAAGCATCCTTTGGATTGCTATCTGTACTGGTATGAGGCTGCTGGTTTACCAGTGTGGATCATTTTTTCCATATTGGTCCTGCATACAATAAGATGTCACACTAGAAAGGGCTTTTGGTGCTTTGTTGTCTATAACGGGAAAAGTCGATAAAGGGATGGGAGATCAGTGTTCCTGTTCAATAGACTTCAAGACTATTTATAGAGACACCTGAAGCTCCTGAACCCCAGCATCTGTGTGGAGGTTGGGTATGTTTGTCAGAAGCTGAATGCTCTTGTAAAAGCACAGCTAACTCATCAGAGTTAGTTCACACAAGCAGCTTTTGATTTGAAAGAGTTTGACTTATAGAAGTACAGCGAGATTGTACGCAGTTGGCAGAAATACTCTTGTGTGTGGAAAGTGGAACAGTTGGAAACATGCTACAGTGGCTTTTTAGGTTTTCTGATAACTCTGCGATTGTGGCATAAGTTGGTACAATGAAAACGGGCAAAGCTTTGTAGAAAGCATTTTTATAGATCATAATGGGTCTTTTTGTTTTGAGCCTGCTGTAAAATCTTATCAGTATTAGAAGAGATCATCTCAAATCAAATCCTCTTTCGAATGCCCTATAAGCCGTATGCCTGATAACTAGGAATGTTTGATTTGTGTGCATATTGGCTTAATATGTAAATCATTAAGTGTTTCATCTTGAGACACAGTGGTTCTTGATTGATTTATTTATTTATTATGTGATGGGATGATCATGATTTGATTTCCAAGCTTCCAGTATGCTTTTGAAAATACAAGTCATGATCAGAGTTACCTGCTGTACGTGTTTGCACACCAACACTGGTCCTGTGGGAAATTGTTCTCGTGATTGTATTTGTATTATGCCCAGGTGTTTATATCATGGGTTTGGGTGGAAAGTTGACCATCCAGCATTTTGCTTTCTTACTGATTTCTGGGGAAGGGGACTTAGTTAAACTTTATTTGTTTTAGTTTACTAATATTGGCATATGTCCAGTCCAGACTCGTACATAAATGCTTCTGTTTCACTGCACTGCTTATAAATGTATTCTGCCACTGTTTGTTTCATAAGCAGTTGTGTGGAAGTTCCTCAGATAACTAAATGGAATTAATGTTGTGGTGGGTCAGTAGTGGTGGGGTTTGCAGTTTCTTGGGATAGCAGTGTTAAGAAGATGATACAGAACTTTTCTGTAAATGTAAGCCTTTGTCTAATCTAGCCAGGATCATTTAGGCAAGTTCTCAAAAAGGCGTGTGTGTGTGTGACAACTCACTGATAAACCACACTGTTTTTGCATTAGGTAACTGGATTCATAAAGCTTGACAGTACAGGATTTTGGTTAAGGCACGTTAACAGATTAACTGTCTTGTCTTAACAGGAAAATGTTTATCGGCGGCCTTAGCTGGGACACTACAAAGAAAGATCTGAAGGACTATTTCTCTAAATTTGGTGAAGTTGTAGACTGCACTCTGAAGTTAGATCCCATCACTGGGCGATCACGAGGCTTCGGCTTTGTACTCTTCAAAGAATCAGAGAGCGTAGATAAGGTAGTATTAACATAGTGAAACTACATATTGCATTTTAGGTAGCAGATATATAACACTAGGATGATTGTATGCATACTTATTTGTATGTGATCTGTTAAAGATGACTGTGGGATAGAGTATATTTAAGATGCTTATTGATACGTTTTTTTTTCCTGAACTGTTTTACTTGTGATGCAGTGGCCAGGCTCAGAAATTATTCCCAGGGTATGGCTTTGGGTACTTACAGGGGAGTGTTTTGCAAACCACTGTAAATGAGTGTATGCTGCCTACTACTGTAAATGAATGTATGCTGCCTACTACTGTGAAAGTAGTAATTTATAAAGAACTTTTAAGTCTTTGCATTCCACAGCGGTAACATAAGCCCCTAGAGCACAGCCATTAGCTTTAATAGATTTGGCTTTATTCAAGCAAAAATTAGCTGTTGATGGTGTTTGACACAGCACACTGATAAGCTTTTGCATTTGTTGACCTTTACTGATATCTAAAGTACAGGGTCTTTACCTCATGAGGCTTGAGGATGGGATTCTAGAGCAGTTTGAGAAGTGTTACACTCTCACTTCCCTTCGGTGATGGATGGTTCCAGGTGACCCTTGAAAGGCTTTGTCAGCACTCTATGTGTCAGTGGATAGTGATCAAAATCATGGAACTGTTTGGTTTTGTGCAACAAATTATTGCTGTAATCCAAGTACTGAAATTGAAGCAATAGGATTAACAGAAACTAAGTATAAAATAACTAGGCCTTGCTGAAAATATCAGTGAAACATTTAGCTTGAACCATGAATAAAATCATGTTTTAATTTTCCACAGGTCATGGACCAGAAAGAACACAAGCTGAATGGAAAGGTCATTGATCCAAAAAGAGCTAAAGCCATGAAAACAAAAGAACCCGTTAAAAAGATTTTTGTTGGGGGCTTATCTCCAGACACGCCTGAGGAGAAAATAAGGGAATATTTTGGAGGATTTGGTGAGGTATGTGGTGAAATAAACTGTTTATACTTGTAGCACTTGTTCTGTCTTCACACATTTAGTAATAAAAAACATCCTGCAAATGCAGCCTGCATGGTTGCTGCTGTAAGTTTAATGGCCAGTGAAGCTCCATGTTTCTTAGGAGTCAGAATTCTAATGAGAAGGCTGTTACAGGCTTTGAGTTTCATGAACTGGGTTAGTGGAAGGTGGTCCTGGGATAAATCGGTCAGGAACTAATTCACGGGATGTATGACAGTCTTGACTGGGACAGACCTGGGAGGCAGCGTTTTCGAGCATGCTGCTTTGGTCAGTTGGCTGACATGCTCTTCAGCCACCCTAGCTGATCTGCTGTGGCACAGATTCAAACAGTTTGCCTAAATTCTATGCAGCTGTAGTCTCTGTTCTCTCTGTTCCCAGTGTTTGGTGATGCAGGTGACGAAGTAGCACTGCAGTACTTAAAAACTGGCTTTGTATGAGCTTTGTACAGCTGCTGCTTCCCTATTAGTTTTCAGATGTTGCCAGCATCAGGTCGTAACTCTGCTCTCAGGGAATTTGTTAGTCTTACTGCTGCCCTCTTGCTACCTCACAGAAAATTCACTGTTGACTATAGACCTTCTTTGAAGTCCTGTGTGCCATATGTAAGAAGAATTTTACTTTCTGTAGTCAGGTGTAAAATTTACCTTGTTTAACATACAATCTTAGCAGCATTGTGGATGAACAGAACTATGCACTTACACAAAGCTGCATCTTTTTCATATGAAACCCGAACATTTAGATCTGCTCAAGGTTTGAAAAATCTAGTTACTTCAGTCTTAACTGAGTTAAAACTGAAAGTCAAACTGAGACTATTTGTCCAGCATAACTACAATATTCTTTGTGCACCGTATTTTATATGAGTTCCTGAATGGGCAAATGATACTATGAGTTAGAGGGGAAAAAAATCTTTTACACAATTATGAACACTGTTTATAGTGAAGGTGATGATTGTGATGTTGTTGTTGGTGTCTAGCGATGTACAGCCTACAAGTGAGGCACATTATCATATTCAGGTCTAAATAATTTCAGTTAATAAATAGGACCTGTTAGAAACATTTTTAAGTGGCATGAATGGCAGGTTAAAAGATAAAATCACTGTCTTCTACCAGGTTGAATCAATAGAGCTCCCCATGGACAACAAAACTAACAAGAGGCGTGGATTTTGCTTCATTACTTTCAAGGAGGAGGAACCAGTGAAGAAAATAATGGAAAAGAAATACCACAATGTTGGGCTTAGTAAAGTAGGTGGAGTTTTTCCTAGAGAAACTGAATAATGACAGTAGAAAGGAATTGCATTATCTGCTGCGTCTGTTTTGGGATAAGAGTCTGAAAATATCTCTAAGCATTGTTTCTCACATGTAACGATTAAGACTATGAATTATTTATACAGATGCTAGGACTTGAATTACTGTAATCTTAACTTCTGAGCTGAGGGTGTTTCTGGTGAGGTTTTGTACTGCACCGCGTCTGAGGAGAGGGCTGGGCCGCAGCGTGTTTTTTCATTGTGAAGCTCCCACATTCTCTAGCTGTGTGGTGAGAATGCTGTGCCACTGATCTGCTCTATCAGATTGTGCCATGTTTTCCTGGTAGCTGGATCTCTGTGTGTTTAATACGGAAATATTTTGTTGTTTTAAGCAAAATGTTAATGTATCTTAGAGTGCTCTCAAAACTGCAGTGAAATGGGAAGATAGCCTTTTTTCTTGGAAGTTACATTCCTTTCAGAAACCTTGTTGAAATTCAACCTAGTAACAAAAACTCTGTAGCTGGCCTCTTTTTCACTGAATGAACATGTAGTTGAAGGCTCAGAACAGAGTTGTCCATGCTTTTGTAACTCAGATTTGATTTCACTTTTCCCAGATAAACAGACCTCAGAGGTTTGTTTCAAAGAGACAAAGCCATACAAAGAAACAAGCATTCTTCTCAGAACTGGTTATACTGGCAGAAAATTAGGAAACTTTAAATGTTTGGGATTTTTTTATAACAACAGTGTTTTACAACTGTTTTCAAGTGGAGAGTATAAGCTATCCATTCTTTTCAGGGAGAGCACTAGGGTGACCAAGTCCTATTTTCTGCATAGTGTTCTGTGAATTTAAGAATGGTTTGTAGGGGATATCTTTGCTAATTGGATCTGACTCTAACTTTCCATTTCCAGTGTGAAATAAAAGTAGCCATGTCAAAGGAGCAGTACCAGCAGCAGCAGCAGTGGGGCAGTCGAGGAGGGTTTGTTGGAAGAGCTCGAGGAAGAGGTGGAGGTAAGTTTGCACTGCCGTGGTATTGGAAGGCAAGGGGCTTGCTGA
>JANHGB010045254.1:0-40000 GCA_026283785.1 Coracopsis vasa | reverse complement strand
GTTAGGAAGGAATAAGTAATTTCGTTAATTTTTCTTTTTTTTTTTTCTCGGTCCCATCTTTTGGTGTCAGTTTCAACCAGGTAGTTTAGGACTGCTCATGTATTTAATAACATCAGTGGGACAACTAGGAAACTGAAAACTCAGCTTCTGCATAGGAACTTGAAAAAGCCTGAGACTTACATCTGGCTTTTGTAGTACCATTATTTAAATTGGTGTACATCAAGAATGTAGGAGTAAGAAATAATCATGTGTGTAGCAACTTCTTGGTTTTTGCTAAATTTAAATTTTGAAGAGCACTAAATCACTTTTCATCTGAGTCATCTGAGCTAGTAGAGGGAGACATCATGGCCTAGGATCAACTATTCTTCAGAACTAGATGAATTTATTTAAGCAGCACAAGAAACTTGTTTGTGTATTTTTTTTTGAAAACACTATGATTATTAATATAATTAATGTAATACAAAGGGGGGTTATAACATGCCAAAATAAGAGATCTTTGGTAAGAGCATTTGTCTTAAGTGTCATATGTTAAGTCTGCTCTTAAAGTTAAATAAATGGAAAAAGAAAGCGTAACTTTTTTCTTTCCTACACAATCTTCCAGTAGCACTGTAACAGGTAACCTGGAGAGGTTAAGTAATACATGGCATATTTATTTGTCATAAAACCGCTGAACTGTATTTTCAGTGTAGGTCAGAGCTCAATCTTCGAATGAATTGAGTTGAACAGATAAAGGTCACATGAGTGGTCATACATGTTATATCCTGGACTGAAATATTACACCCTTGAAAGGCTGTAAGAACGTCATCCTGTTGCACTGAAGGTTGCTTAAGCTAATAGCCTGACTCTGTGTCTGGTGGAGGGGTATGAAAGACAGTAGTCATGGTGAGAACAAGACAGGACAATATATATGTACTGGTACTTCTCTCAAGGTGCTCTTGTTGGCTGACTGATTACAGTATCCTGACTACTAAACTAGGGTTCTCCTAGGAAACTGTCCTATCCTAGTCTAGATTACCCTGAGCCAGGTATTATATCTTTCTTTAATAGTCTGTTACACTTCTTTCTGTTGTGCTTTGCTAGCTGTCCTCTGCCCCAGGGTTAAATAACACAACACACCACAAAACAACATGCCTATGCAATTTGGAAGAGGAACCTTCTTTACCCATGGAAATGCCCTTTCTGCTTGTTTTTTAATGTCATCTTGGATTAGAAAAGCAATGTATTGTTCCCCCTTAGCCTTGTCCAGGATTTCATTGTATATGTGAGTATACTATTTTTCAGAAAGTTCTGTTTGTTTGTTTGAACACCTCTCCTTAAAGGACAGCAAAGTCAAAGACTGCATTTCAGTTATTTGTGTCTGTAAGAATCATAGAGATCCATCAACTATGTATGTTTGAAGTATCTTCAAGTGTGTACTGAACACCATCTATGGGTATTAAGTCCATTTGACTGAAGCAACCATATTCAAAGTAACTTCAGTAGCTTGACTTTATTCAGTAGACAAATGATGAAAACTAAACAGCCCCCCCCAGTTGGTTAAAGTAATCTCAAAAATAAACTGAACAAGGAATAAAAGTGATCCCTGCTTATCTTTTATCTGAATAATGCCAGTTTCACAACAAATAATGCACGGGGTGCATGTCTTCAAAAATACTTGGACGTGTTTGCAGCAAATCTCATTTCCAGATCTCATTACCAGAATTTAATACAGAAGTGTTACAAAGTCTTTTCGCATGTATTTTTGTAATGTAGGTTGTTGCCTGGAAGAGAGCTGAATGAGCTCACGGTCAAAATATCTGAGGATCATGGTCAAAATATCTGCATGCAAGAGCCGACAGTATTTATATGATACTGCTATGTACTGTGGGTTTGGATTTCAGAACTAAATTGATATAATCCATAAACCCAACTAAATTTCTTTCACACCTAAACATTTAATTAGATTAATGACACTAGAAACATAGCACTGTAGCTCAAGGACAGTAGTTGAAAATAACTTACATGCTGATCTGCTTTTAGATGGTCAGACAATACATCAGGCTTACTTTGTTTTCTGCAGAATGATTCTATAATCTTTTGTTGGGCAAATCTCTCTTCTCAGGAGTCTATCATATATGAAGTCCTGTGTATTTGGAGGTCTGAGAATTCTTATTCTTAGTCTTGGAATGTGTAAGGAAGAGCAGAATGCTAAGGGCTTTTACCTATTTTCCTTAATAGGATCAGTTCTGTGATTTCATGTGCAGAAAAGCTAGTGCAAAGCAAAAGTCTTGAAACTAATTAGAAGATTTAGAAGTTGCAAGAGCCATGTTCCCCTTTAACTGAGAGTCCTGAAGAAACTTTAAAATGAAGTTTAATCTAGCTATGGCCAATATCTTGTACAGTTATATTCAAATTCTCTGTTCAATTGAGGTGCTAGAAGAGAGTAAGTTTACCTCAAAGGAGAGGATACTAAGTAAATTGTGGTCTGCATGCCCCAGTTTTAGCCAAGTTGAAAATAAAATTAAGCATTTAGTTGTAAGTTATACCTTGTTCAGTAGGCTGAGAAAAAAACAATTTTGGTAGGGAAAAGTAAACTCAAGGGTTAGGAGAACTGAATTTCAAAAGGCTCTTCAAAAGTTTGACTGAATTCATAGTCTTCAGCAGAAGCTGTTGAAACCTCAATTGATATGTTACACTTCCAAGGGTTGCTGACCTTGTTTCCCTGCTGGCTGTTATGGGATAGGTAGTTTGTTCATCTGTGTATTGAATGAATTCTGCCTCTTTGGTTGCCTTGTTCTTATGGATCTGTGCCACATAGCATGTTGATCATTCTATTAATCTGCTGTGATTCATGGCTTCCTTGGTTGTGGAATGTCTTTATTCCTTTTTCTTGTGTGTTCTCCAGAGCTTCCTTACTGCTCTGCAGCTGAGTCTTTACTGTGTTTTCCTTTACTTGTTATTCACTTACTATGTTAATGGTCCCAGCTTTAACTGTGTACTTTCTCCTTCAAAGTCGGCAATTACTATATTCTTCTGTTTTGATCCTGTTCTGCCCCCACTTCACCAATACAGTTCACACCCTGTCAGCTCAAAAAGGAAATGCCTGCTCTGTCTATTAAGCAGTGTGGATAGTAATGTATTTTCTTTTCCTTTTATCTTGTGCATAATAAACCTGGTTCTGAGAGCTGTGGAAAAACATCAAATTTCTCTGAAATTCTTACCCAGCCTCCACTGAAGTTTACTTTGCACCTCCTACTTTGCATGGTTGTCCTAGTCTCTTAAGATGAATGACAAGCCCACTTTGCTTTCATTTTGTCCAATTAATAGATTCTCCTGCTTTCTTGCGCTAGTCTTTCATATGATCTTAGGGTGTTTCATAGGTCTTGTCACCACTTTTTCTTTCCCTTTCTGCCTTTCTGTACTGCTTGTTAAGCCTTCCATTTCAGGAAGATAAAAGGTGATGAC
This sequence comes from Coracopsis vasa, assembly GCA_026283785.1. Classification (NCBI taxonomy): domain Eukaryota; kingdom Metazoa; phylum Chordata; class Aves; order Psittaciformes; family Psittacidae; genus Coracopsis; species Coracopsis vasa. The sequence goes on along the minus strand of JANHGB010045254.1, from coordinate 36,556 downwards.
TCATTGAAATTTCTGACTACTTACTCAGATTAAATCCACACAGGTCTCCAGTTCAGGCTCTTTCACCAGCTTTCTTGTCAAAGTATACATTTCGTGTTTCCCTCTTCTGGTTAGTTTTTCCTGTCTTAATGCTTCTGGTAGCCCAGACTTCTTGGTTCTTAAACCATTTTATCTTCATGATATGGAGGGAGAAATGAAATAAGTTGGTAGCTGACACTCTACTTTGCACTCTGTGTGTTCCCTTCATGTAGGTAATCTCAAGTCTTTAGTTAATGTTGTGGCGGTTAAAATGGCCTACTAATTTATTCAGCCTGTTGGTTTCTGTCTTAAGACATGCAATGGAAAGCCTGCTGATTCAGACTTCAAAATAGCAAGCACATTGTTTCCTTCTCAAGTATCTTAATCATTTGGCTGAGCTACCAAACATTTATAGCTTGCAGGTGTAACTCAAAATTGTCTTTTTCCTTTACCACAGTGCACGCCTCTGAGGTGTGTCAAAATACTACCCTTTCAGATAGGCAGAAATTGATTCTTAATCTGTTAGACACTGAGGTCTTTTGTAACACTTTCTGGTACTTACTGGTAACTGGTACTTATGTAACACTTTCTAGGTCCTGGAAACGTTTCCTCCTTATCTTTATTGACAGGTGTGTGTCTCAGGCATTCTGGTTTAATGCTTCCAGGCAGACTGTAGCTTCCAGAACTAATATTTGTTGCTCACATGCACCATCCTAAAATTTTCCAAATTTGAAAACTAAAACTGGTAGCTTGAATTTGGAGTTGTTCAGGACAACGTTGTCTTTCTGCGCAGCGGTAACAGCATTGTCAAGGCAACTCTCCCTAAGTTCTCTTGCAAACGCTTCCATGACTTGCTTTGCTACTTACGCATAGAGCTGGAATGAATCTACTCATCCTCCCAGCCTTTCTAAGAATTTGCTATTAACAAGATATTTCCTAGAGTTTCCTGGTAACGCTTGGGGGAGGAATGTCATTCTGAGGAGGCTGCTGGTCATGAAATAATAGAATTCATGTCCTACCCTGTAGTTCAGTATTGACCACACTTTTCCTATGTCTTTGGATTTCAGTATTTTTGAGGTACAGCTTTGTACTTCTAAATGGGAAATTCCTTCATAAATACTAAGTACTTTTCGAAATAAAGCGTGTATAAAAGTTTGAAACTTTGTGGTTTTAAAACTCTCGAAACAGAATGAGAGTTTATCTGACTTCCAATGTAACAAGTTCTGGCAATGTGGTATTTGTATAAGAGGCAATGTAATATTCAACACAAAATTAGAAATAAGCTAACAGATACTGTACTGAAATTTATCATGGCTGGGACAGCATTTTTAATAAAAGAAAATTTCAGGGTACTTTCGTAAGAGAAGTAGGATTTTGAGCAGAGCACCGTAGTTAGAGTTGGTACTAAATGTAGCATGTGTTGAAACGTCTGAACATGACGTGCACTGCAGAGACTGGTATTAATGAAAATTCTGGCAGTCTTAATGAAACAGCGTATAATCTTGACAAGTTCTTATGCTTAATTTACAGAAGCATCTCTACTGTCTTCAGTCCTGTTCCTGGATATAACATCCAATTCTGTAAAATTCCAATACAGATTAGTTTTCTTCCAGTGCAGTGTTCAGACTGTCATCTTTTCTGAAAATATGGAAGAATTAGGTTCTGGAAATAACTGTGGCTATCACAGATAACTTAAAGGGCCTGTGATAAAAATGTATGACTAACAAAGTAATTTGAACCACATATTGTCTCACAAAATTGAAGGGCATTCAGTAGAAGTATTAAACTTCAAATTTAAAATCGGTAGAGGCAGGGTTGTGGGGTGGGGTTTTTTTTGTTTGTTTGTTTTTACAAAATTTGTTTCAGCCAGTGATGTTGCTGGTATGCCTGTAAGGCTGTCCTAAATGAAAACTAATAATTCACTATGTGCCTGCCTATTTCCTGGACAAAAGCAACCAGTGAACAATCAAGTGAACTTGCCTGTAGGCAGGTGGTATATATTTGTTCATATGATTTACATATCTTGAGATTTAACATTTAACATAATGTAACATGCCCTCAGAGACAGAATATTGGGGGGAAAAAAGGTTGAAAGTTTGTGTGTTTGGTTTTTTTTTGTTTTGGGTTTTTTGGGTTTTTTTGGTTGGTTTTTTTTTCTGGGGGGAGGAAGGCCTCTGTGCCTATCCTAATTTCCTTCAGAAAGCAGTACTTTTAATGCCATAATCCTGTCTTTTTCCAAAAAAGGGCATTATTTGAAAGTACAAAAGGTATTCTGTGATGCCCACTTCCTGTGTTTTGGCTAGTAACTTTTCAATAACATTACTATCCTGTTTCTATTCCAACAAGCTGTGATGTGTACTTGTATAGATTTTTTTTTTTTTTTATGCATAGGGACTGGTAATTTAACTATATATTTATTTTATTAAGAAATGCTGATAAACTCATCTTTTCTCCTGCCCAGTATGATGAATTAGTTCCTGCATCCCTCACAACCAAATATGGAGGGTTTTATATCAACACTGGTACACTGCAGTTCCGCCAGGCATCTGACTCAGAGGATGAAGACTTTGCAGAAGACAAAAAGCATAGGCCACCTAAAGTGAGTGATCTTACTAATGCTTTTTACACACAGCTTATGCTAGGTGGACACTGAGAAATATTTGATATGCATAGAGTGGCTCAGATGAAGAGGTTGAAACCAAAATAATGCACAGCACTGTCTTACTGCATTTTCTGGTTTGTGACTCGGGTACTAGCTTTCAGGAAGTAACTTGGGATGTCCAGTCTTGTAAGACTACAAATTAGGAAGCTAAGAAGTGTCCATCCATCTTGAAGTGACAGATGATTCTGTAATTTTGTTGGGAATTTATTATGGGATGAGAAATTTTCCAGTACTGCTTTTATGATTTTGCACAACTCTTGCATGATTTGGAAGTGTTCCTAATATTCAAAATAACATTTAAAATATCTGTTGAAATAAATTTGGCACATAAGAATAGCTATATTAAAAAGCACATATAAAGTATTTCCCAAACAGTGTGCTGCTCTGTGTACATTGACCAAGTTATGATCAATGTGAACATAATTGTTTGCATAGGACATTCACAAGGTCCATGCCATTCCAAGAGCTTCCTGCTTTCTGATGTCCTTTCTTGCTCTATAATTCTTTAAGTTTAACATAATCTTAAGGTTCTTATATCGGATCTGATTGGGATGGAGTTAACTTTTTTTTTTCATAGCAGCCTTTACGGTGCTATGACTTGGATTTATGACTAAAATAGCATTGATGACAACAGACAAAACTCTGATGTGTTGAATAATGTTTGCATAATGTGAAGGCTTTTTTTTTCCCCACTCTGCACCAGCAGGTAAGCCGGGGATCAACAAGAACTTGGGAGGGGAGACAGCTGATCTGAATTGGCCAAAAAGATGTTCTATACTGTGTAACTTCATACTCAGCAATGAAACTGTGGTAGCAGAAGAAGGTGGGGGGATTCAGTCTTCCAAGGCTATTTGGTCATTGCTTACGGGTATCAGTGTGTGTGTGCCTTTCAGTATTTTTCTTGTTGAAAACTCTCTGAATTCAGTAACTGTTTAAAATTAGTAATTATTGAGACTTGTCAGCAACTGCACTGCTGCTAGGAATCCAATGGTACTGTTTGCTTTTACACACATTGAGGTATTTTCCCTGGCTCTGAATTGGAAAGTGTAAGGAAAATTAAATGTTTCTTGCTGTAGAAGTCCTTTAGGGTGGAAGAATCATTGTCCTTTATTTGATCTCATTCTAGATAGCAAAGTTAAAAGAAAGTGAAGATCGTGGAATGAAGAAGCGCAAGCGGAAAGATGAAGGGACAGAAAAGGAGAAGAAGCCTCGGAAAATGAAACCTCCTAAACCGCTGGGGTAGGTTTCTTTCCTTACATAACCCTTGAATTGTATTTGAGGTTTGTTTTTAAGCTTGTGTGCCATAGCAAGATTATCACAGCTGTTCAGAATATGTTTTAACTATAATAGCAGGTAGATTTTGGGTTTGGAATTCATGTGGGTTTTTTTCATAAATAATTCCTACAAACTACTTTTCTGTTCCGCTAAATTTTGAACAACCAATAACAAAACAAGGGCAAAAAGCATTACAGAAAAGAGGTTTTAAGTTTGTGAATATCATTATCCATCGCTGTTCTACCCAAAGTCTTACATAGCACTAAGACTTACATCTTCTAATGAAAAATAATTTCCTCCATATCCCTTGGTTTCTAATCTGGAAAACTACAAACGTAGCTTAATTCTACATATTTCGTGGGAACTTTACGTGAGATCTGAGGCTGTCATGGAAAGGTTAAGGTTGTGTGGTTTTAATTGGCTTCTAGAAAATTGTTGCTGAGTAAAAGTTGGTTTATTATGAATATTCAAGTTGGTATTATGAATATTCAAGTTGGTATTATGAATAGTTGTTTTTTTCTTTTTTTTATCAAGGTGATGAATTGGCAAAAAGTGCTCTGTTTAAGTAGCATATAGATGTTGAGCCTGCATGTCAAAATTCTGAGCAAAGAGAAATTTTTTTTAATATACATGATGTGCCTAGTCTTAAAGCAGCCTGTCACCATTCACAAGCCTCGAGAGGCAAGTTTAGGTATTTTGGTAGGATAGATCAGCCATGAGTTTAACAACTGTGCCAACTTCTCCATAATTAAATTGAGAAGTCAAAAGTAAATAACCTTTGCCTCAATGTGTACATAACCTAACAAAACAAATCAGCTGGAGAGTATGAAGTCACATGACCAGCAAAATTTTATGGTAGTTGATAGAATAGTCTGAAGATGGAAGCACAAAGCACTTGGTTCATTACCCCAATCATTTTTTGATTGTACTAAACTCCCGGGCTTTTGTAAAAGTTACTGAGGCCTCTAAAGTCACATGCATTCTAATGAAAGATTTCTTTCCTCTGCAGAGTAATGGCCTTAAATTCACACAAGTCTGAAAAGAAGAAAAAGAAACTGTATAAAGACTCTCTCTCTCTGGCTGCCATGATCCGTAAATTTCAAAAGGAGAAGGAAGCCATGAGGAAGAAGGAATCTAGTCCAAAACCGCCAGTGACTGTTGCAGCCTCTACCCCTAGTAAAATTCCTTCTTCCTCTCTCAGTGCAGGAAACGATATTTCTGACTTGAATCTTAGGATCAATGATCCTGTCCTCTCCATTTTTGGTAGCACAAATGAACGTGAGCTCATGCAAGAAGCTGAAAGTGCCCTGGAGATGTTGGGAGACATTGACTTTGACAAGTTGCTTGATGGCACTTCTGATGGCAGCCCAGTATCTGAGCTGTCAGGAGAAAATGGAAATGTCACTCAGGCAACCTACAGCTCTCAGGTCATGACACCCAAGCAGGTGCCTGCCCTCCCAGAAGGTCTGCCTATGCTACTTGAGAAGCGCATTGGAGACCTTCGAACAGTAAGTATGAATTCACTGGTAAAGGATTACATTCAAGAACCTGAGAGAACAAGGAAGAATAATTAGGGCCCAAGTTGTCATCTTTGGATTGCTGGCTGAAACTCTAAAAAATCTAGAGTTGATCTTAATGTCAATCTGTATTTATACTCAAATGAAACAGACACAGAGACAATGCAGGTCAATTGTTAAAGCAGTGCTTGTTTCATAGTGGAGACAAAGTTTTCTGAAGCATCTGTGTATAATGACTTTTATTGTTTGTTTGAGTTTTTTTCCATAATGGAAATATCAGTGTTACTTTAATTTGAATGTTGGTGAAATTGATGGATGTTTTCTTTCTTTGGAGGAAGAAACCTGAAATATGACAGCAGCTTACAAATGTCTTGAAATTTTGGCTTTCTAACACAACTGTTAACTTGACAGTTTAAAACAACAACACAACAAACCTAACAAACAAACCCCACACCACAACCCAAAAAAACCACCAAAACCCACCACCCAGCTACAAGAAGAACAAATTCCAAACCAACCACAAAACTGAGTATTTTCTTTTGGAAAGTTAGCATGCAGTCCAAACTTGTTTAAAATATTAATGAAAAGGATTAAATCTACAAGTTAAAAATATCTCAATAGCTTATTGAAGCTATCAGAGCTATTAAGGTATGATAGGCTCCTTGTTTCAGTTGTGGATGCTGTAAGTTGAGAATAAATTTGTTGTTTGATTATCCAGATTCTGATAGTAAAATTTTTCCTTATTCAGAACAAAGTGCAGCTTTTCCTTATTCAGAGCAAATTTTGAAAAAGCAGTTCAAGTTACTACCTTTTTGGAAAAATATAATTTGAACAGTAGCAGAGCTTGCTTTGCTACAGATAATGATAAAACATGACTGTCACCTGTATGTAAATGTCTTATGTTCTTAGTCATTTTTAAATGTACCACGCTAACTACAGCCAAGAGGTTAATATTTATTAAAGGGAGAGAGATTATTTTGCCTATCCTTGAATACTCAGATTAATTTTGCTATGAAGTAATAATAAGCTTTTAGCAAAACTGCAGAAGAACTGTATTAGGCCAAAAGTCAGGAAGTGTTAGTGGCCTACCCCAAATTCATGCTGCTTCACAGTATAACAAGCTTCACACAGCTGGAAGAAAGCTTTAATTCAGTGGATCTTGGAAAAACCTAACTTTTCCATCCTCTGCTTTTGATAATGTCTTCTGGAAGTTTGGTGCTGGCAGAACAAGTTTATCCATACACTTGGGGGAAAACTAGACTGTTGATGTAAAGATTCCAACTTTCTCACCTTCTGTAAATGGAAATCAACTTGACACATAGTCAGTGGGGGGAAAACATCTTCTAAAAGGCAGGAAAAAAAAAATGGGTCTTGTCAAATACTTCACATGCTCACAGCTTTAGTGCTCTTGAGTGCAAAGAAAGCTAAGTTTATAGAGCTGTAAGAAAAAGCCTATGTTGCAGGAATATGATGTTTCTAGATTAAGAACAATAATAATAAAAAAAAAAAAGCCACTGACTAAATACAACAAAAACTTCCTGACCTCCTTTTGTAGATGAATGTGTTCTAGTTCCCTAAGTGGGCAATTCTGAACTACCATGACAGAAGACAATATTGTACACATGCAGGAAAATTAATAAAATGGCTTTTTCTCTATTGTGAAGGTAACTATCAAGATAATCTGTGGGGAAAAGAAAAAAATAAAATCCACAAAAACCAACCACCACCAACAACAAAAACCCCAACAAAACTAAACCCAAGCACAGTTCAGTGATAGTGATGCAGTTTTTGAATCTGGAAATTCAGCCAGCAACACTGCCCAGTGTGATAGTATAATGCTGAAATTATTTCTGCCTGGGACCAAAATGTCAAAACATATCTTTCCTTCCACTTCATATAAACCAGAAGATGATAATAATCCTTGTATTAATTATGCTTAAAGATACTGCATTTAAGACTTTCAAACTTGTCTTTCTGGTATCCTATTGCTTTCAAACACCTGTAGTAAAACAAATACTAGCAAACACCTTTCTAAATTTTTTTTTAGCAGGACAGATGCTTCAATAGTACCATCCCTTCAGCAGCTGAATTTACAGTAGAAAGTAGTGAGCAGAACACAGTCATTATAGGAACTTAAACTCTGCTATCAGTGTTCATGACTGAAGTGGTAAAGCATTCAGACAATGGACTACCTTATGTTTTCTGATAGAGTATCAGACTTCTGTTTTCCTGTGCAGTGTAGTTTACAATTCCAGTAAATATTTTTCTTCTGAACTTAAATGTCTCAGTTTACAAATAGCAAGAACAGGAAGTATTTCATAGTAACAAAGGAATTTTATCAAGCTAACAGTTGCATTTATTTATAGTTTTTACCTAATTTGTCACAAGTCATTGAAACTTTTTAAAAGGCAGTACTAGAGATTTTTGATTATTTGAATATTCAGCCTTGTAGCATATTGGCTGCCTCTAATATTTGTCAGTCAGTATGATGATACCATACATGCTTACATTTCTGCATGCATATTCTTTCCTAGCTTGCTGTCTGGTCCCAGTGCCAAAATAGAAGATGACAATAAGCCTGTAAAAGTAGGGCTTTTTTTCTCTTTGATTTCTATAAATCTGCAGAGTGGATGGGCACTAAAGAGAAGACCTTACTGATTTTTTGTAGAATGGTGCAGGGAATTGGATTTCTCTGATAAGGTATTATTGTTTGTGAAAAGAAGAATCTAGGTGATAGGAATAAAGCTACAGTAATTCCCATGTAGAATCCTTTTGAGATCAGTAAAACCTTCTAATAAAAGGAGGTATGTGTAGGAATAAGACTGAGATTTTTTTCCTACCCCCAGACAGACTTAGGAAGAGACCAAAAATATCAGAGGTAGATTCTAAAGATGATGAGAATGCTGCACAGCACCAGAAAAGAGGGACGAGGTATTCCTCTAGCATACATAATCCCTTTGTAGAAACACCAGTGGAGGATTAAGACATATCTAAGAAGGCTGGGAAGTTGTAATTGAGTGAGGCAGATAATAGAGGTAGGAAAGGAGCGTTTCACAGACTGAAAGTAGAAATGTGTTGAAAAGAGCATTTCACAGACTGAAAGTAGAAAAGCTGTTGTCTGCTTGACTTGTCCTCTTTTTAAAGCAAGCAGTGGTAGTGGAATGTAGCTGGTGGTGAGGTAATAAAACATGTCTACCAATTTCTTTCTTCATAGCTATTGAAAAGATGAATGTGTTAACATCAGTGATCCAGCCAGATTCTAAATGTAGTGATTATTTGCCCTAGAGCAGGATGGTTTTATTTGAGTGTAATAACAACAATTGTCACCTTTTTTCTAAACAGTTCAGTATAGTTTGGTTTTGTTTATTTTTTTTTTTTTTCCAAAGTAGTGCTGTTTTCTGGGAAATAAGAATATCATACAGCTGTAAAAGTAAAGATACACAGGTTGTTGGGATTAAATGCTTCATGAACTTTTGGATATTCTTTATTGCTGTGTTATCAGGCCGCCAAGATGTTTGATGAAGAAGGCAGGAAGAAGTTTTTCACGCAAGACATGAATAATATTCTGCTGGAGTAAGTGCTTATCTGTACAACCTTCCCTTTTTGGAAAGGGGGTGAAAGGAAAAGTACAGAAGAGGAAATATTGTTGAGGTTGTTCCAACAAAGCCCTTAAAAGTCAATGAAGGTAGATCAGTCTAAGCTAGTTATTAGCTAAAGAGATTTATATATGAATATGATTCCTGTCATGACTGTCTGTCTTTATCCAGTGTAAAGTGTTTTGTAGTGCCCTCTGTCCTTGACTTCATGTGTAAAATTCAACAAAACTGCCATTATTTCTTCCTGTCCCCCACTTTCATAACTCAAAACACCTTCAGCTTTCATGAAGGAAAATTCCAGCTCTTTTTACTCTGTAATGCTTCAACTAAGTATTTAATATAGAAAGTTCTATGTTTGTATTCTAAGAAATAAAAACCAGTTTCTAGAAGATTGTAGTAGTCAAAAGTGTATCAAGATTGATGTGCAGTGGTGGGAGTAAATGAAATTTGAATGATGTTCAACATTGCTGGCAAAGTAGCATTTGAGTGGTTTCTTACCATTGTGGAAGACATCCTCTTTTTGTAAAAAAAGTTTATCTGCAGATGTTCCAAGCTGATATTTTTGGTGTGCATAGCTAGAATATATTATGCATACAAAGCTTCCTTAGGTTTTTTTTTTTAGCTGTCATTTTCATCTTGAGGTGCCTCACTGGTTGACTGTCTCTTGTTTGTTTGTCAGTATTGAGCTACAGTTACAGGAGATAAATCCTGCCATCCGCAATGGAGTGTACTCTCACCTTGAGGCTTTTGTGCCATGCAATAAGGACACACTGATAAAGCGTCTGAAAAAGTTACACCTCAATGTCCAGGTAAGGATAGGAAGATTAGCTCCAGCATGGATCAGTTATGTAATGGTGATGAGGACAGAATACAGGAGAGTAGTGCAGCAGCCACACAGTCTCCAGTAAAGCAAAAGATTTTGGATCAGTTGCTAGATGAGCTTAAGAGTGCTTTTTTTTTTTTTTTTTTTTTTTTGGTGGGGGCTTTGTATGTGTTACTTGCTGTTGTCACTACTTTAGGTACAAATACTTAAAGTGTTTCAGACCCTTTATTTGAGACTGAAGTGCTTTCATCTTGAAAGCTAGGTACAAGGTACATATCAAAGTAGCAGAACTAGAAAGCCACAATAACCATGGTTATGATAGGCTAAAAAAAAATACCCATAACTATTACATGCACTTTTGTGTCAAGAAAAAAGAAAGGCTAGGTGGATAATAGATGACCCAGTCTGTGCTGTTTGTGCAAAATAGCCTTTGTGGCTAGGTCTTACAAATACTTTGTGAGTCATTTGCAGTTGCTTTTCTCTTAGGGTATGTTTTCCTATTGAATAAAAAAGTTATCTGTGATCTGAAGCATCCTGACCTGATTCTTTAGATGAAATCTAGGACTAAATCTTGCAGATGATCTGAGGATCATGAATGCAGAGTCTCAAACTTGCTAAGAAGACAAACAGATTCATATGCTATTTTTAAGCAGTAAGACATAATAGCACATAGTTTTCTAGTTCTTCTCAGTAAGCAGTTATGATTAACACTGTGAAGTCAGATGTAGGAAGAGAATTTAAAACGTAGAGAAGTATATACTATATTACTTCAATGGTTGAAGTTCTTAATTTGGAGGTAATTCTAAATACATATTCTTTACCTTTTGAAGTACATGAATTACATATAATAATTAATATTCAGATAATCTGATACATATATATTGTTCATTAGCTGGGATGTTTTTTATACCACAGCATTTTTTTGGAAATTTGGATTAATTGCATGTTTATTTGCAAGTGTCATCTTGCTCTTCCCCTCAGGTTTTCTTCCTTAGTTTGGTTTTAATAACTGTCTAACGAGATCATGCCATAATGTTTTGGGATATTCATGATAATTTTCCTTGTGGCTGTCTTTCATTGTTTCTAGTCTCAAGACTTTAAAAAAAAAAAAGAAAGAAGTATGAAAAATTTCAAGTATATGCATTTCTATAATGCTGTTGCACCTAACAGGATTCAAGTGCCATGTAGGAAATGGCTGTTGTGGTCAGTAGTTAGTGCTGGGAATATTGCCTTAGGAGTGAGTGGGAAGCAATTTTTGTGACACTATCTGAAACACTTTTTACGTTGCACCTAATAGGACTGATTTGATGTTTCTCTTTTTACAGGATGACCGCTTGAGAGAACCACTGCAAAAGCTGAAACTGGCTGTCAGTAACGTCATGCCTGAACAGTTATGCAAGTATCAAGAGGACTGCCAGGCCCGCAATCAAGCCAAGAATGCCAAGTAGGTATTTTTGGAGTCTGTGCATGCCCGTTCTAGAGTCCAGCTGAAAGCTGTCTCCACGTTGTTCATTCCCTGAGCTCAGCAAAGTACTTGGCTTCAGTTTACAGGTGTCTGTAAATTTTGAACTGTACAAAAATACTTAGTTTTGGGTAAGTGATGTTATCACACCTGGCTCTGGAAAGAAATTCCATTAACTGAAGTCTGAAGAGAAAGAAATTGTAAACTGAGAAGTATGCTGGAGATTCTCAAAATGCCAGATTAATGGAGGAGGATGGTGTGTTCAGGATCTTGATGTATTTTGCCCTTGTTCTTTGTAATAGTTTCACTCATAGTTAACTAATTTTAGACTTGGAGAAGCATTAATTAATTTATAAGCTTCCTGCCATTTCTCAGTAGAGGCACTGTATGAAGTTTATAGCTAGCAACCTTGATAGGATCCATACAGTGTGTCCTTTTCACTTGCCTCTGAGGACCATGAAGCAGTGAGGAGATGAACTTTCCAGAGTTCATAAGAATCTGAAGACAGGTCTCTTTTTTTTTTTGTTGTTGCTTTTGGGTTTTTTTCCCTAACACCTAAACCCACACTCGTTACTCAAGAAAACATTTTGTCTCTGTTGTATACCTATAAAGAAAATAATTGTTCTATCTGTAGGTTACAAGCGGAAGATGAACGAGAGAAAAATGGATCAGAGGAAGATGATGATGAGAAACCTGGAAAGAGGGTTGTGGGACCCAGAAAGAAGTTTCATTGGGATGACACAGTGAGGTGAGACAAAACCACGTTTTCCACCAAGAATTATCACTGACTTCATAAAAGGATCTGAGGGGATGTTATGCAATGCTTTTCAGAAATACACCTCTGAGAAATTTCTGGAGAGTGCTGGGGCTAAGCAGGCAAGCTAGAATGTTGCCCGTCTTTAACATGAAGGGCAATATCATCCTATGTCTGAACCTTTTTTCACTGCTTGTTTATCTGCATTACCCAAATACATGAATATTTTCCTTGTCCTAGGACTTTAAGCTTCTTTAAGCAAAGAACACATGTAAGCAGAGTTACACCTGCTTCCCACCATTCTAGGAATAGGTCACAAAACACTGTCAACCAATGAGTAGTAAAGATTTCTGCCACAATAGGGTAGACTTTCAAAATTGGTGATGCTGTTTTGGAAAGCCTCCCAGTCTTTGGGCAAGTCAGCATCCAGAATGCATGAATCTTAACCCCTCCCATCCCCTCTGAACGCAAATTCTATGTTATCTCTTAAGAGCAACACAGATTCTTATCTGAAACGATGAAGTCTCACTTCTTTCTAGAATAGATTTTAACTCAAAACTGAGATTACTGTTATTTAAATAATCTAGGTAGGTTTCTAAGCAAGCAGATCCTTCTAAATCAGACATTTCCCATGTAAGATATAAGCTAATTTTAATACAAATGTATGTATTATTAAAAAGGGCTGATGGACTTCTCGCAGTGAGTCTTTTTTAGTATGTTAAGATGACAGGGAAGCAAGCTTCATAGAATATATAAAACTAGTATAGCTTAGACTGACCTGGAGGGAGCCAGACTTAACAAGAGATATTTAAATCTGTTCTTCATTGAAGAGGCTCTGAAAAGCCAGTGTTGCTTAACTGTGTGCACTTTTTTATTTTTGAGGACAGTAAAAGACAACATCCCTGTCAGGAAGAATCTTCTGTTGAAGTATTGAGTGTAAAGTGGATTTCACTTGCTTTTAGACATTCTCCATCTTAAATGAAATAGAGGTCACTGTGAGCAACATGAGGAGATGTTTCAGCTATGAGGAAGCCAGAAAAAAAAAGTAAAACCAAGTACAACATTATAGTAAGGATGGCAAAAAGTGAGCCATACGGTCTGCTGGAAATGGAGGAAAAGTGGTAGTGACAAATCATACCAGTTGTAGTAGCAAGCTTCCAAAAATTGCAATTGGAACTGAGCTCTTCCTACAGATGGTGATGGACAGCAGCTGTATAATGGTATCAGTCCTTCCATTTCTCAGCCTTTTTCTGCTGAGCTTTTGAAAGTATTGTTTCTTTCAGTATACTTATTGTGTGTCTTTTTGCAGGTCTCTGTTGTGTAATCTTGTCAAGATCAAGCTGGGATGCTATGAGCTAGAGCCAAATAGAAGTCAGTCTGCTGAAGATTACCTCAAAACCTTTATGGAAACAGAAGTGAAGCCACTTTGGCCTAAAGGCTGGATGCAAGCAAGGTAAGGTACCTGCTTTGTATATCTGTTAATCTTGGTACTAAATATTTCTTAGATCTTCTTTATTGTCATACATTTGACTGAAATACGTACTATTAATTTTGGTTAAAACTTCAAAATACGTCAGTGGAACTGAAATAATTTAAGAGATAGAAAATTAACTTCTGAAAAACATTCAATCTTGTTTGCAACACTGAGAGCTAAAAGCCCACTGTTTTCTTTGGAGGACTATCTATGGTTGTCATCTGCTGGAGACTGAATTTATGACAGTTCATAACACTGTGTGATGCTTCATTTGAGAGAGGTATGAGGGAGGGGGGTAACTGCTTGGCACGTTCTTTTTGTGGTATAGAAAGTGATAGTGATACAGAAAGCAGCCATGCCTATATAACTTGTAAGCAGTCTGATAATGCAGTGTGACATAGACTATTAGATTATAAGCTGGAATTTCAACACCAGAGTTCACAAAACACTAAGGTTTGTGCTCTTTATTTCCTGTATGCGATTGGGATGCTCTGTGATGCTGCAGTTAAAAATGCACCAGTTTCTTGATGAAGACTTATACTTGCTTCCTACTGACTTAGGTGGAAACAACCACACAAAGGAGGGAAAACGAGAGCAATAGTAATCATTGTGAAATACAAATTTGACAGTTTTCTAACACTTTGAAGTGGAAGAAGAGAAGCAAATATAGGTGTTCTTTCCTTTTGTACATCTGCTGCAAAAGACAATTTCCCATCAAATCTTGACTGTAAAAGCTTAATGATACATAATAAATGCTCCATTCCTGGCAGTGTTCAAAGCCAGACTGGATGGGGTCTTGGGTTACATGGTCTAGTGTGAGGTGTCCCTGCCCATGGCAGGGAGTTGGAACTAGGTGATCTTAAGGTCCTTTCCAACCCTAACTATTCTATGATATATTAATACTAATCAATGAGATTGCCTTGATTGTAAATTGGTTAAATCTGTATCAAGCTGTAAAGATACCTGTACTGATTGTTTCCTAGAATAGTCAGTGTAGAAAATGAGGTTGTAATAAGCTGTTTGTGAAACAGTGATGAAAGGAACAAATGAAACTTTACACTTCTTGGCATACAGCTGACTTATTTCAAGGATCTAGTTTTGTATCATAAGTATGCTGATGAGTGAGAGGTTATCTCATACAAAGATTTTATTGAAGTAAACAAGATGAGAAATCCCAGTTTAGTTTAAAAACACTTACGGAGATCACTGATAGTGGCAAAACAGTCAAGTGATAATATGTGGTCATCCAAGAATACATACAAGTGAAGCATGTTAAAACTTTGTATTAGAAAGCCATATAACATATGGTTCTTTCCTTTGCATAAGATAAGCATGCTGAAAACTTTCCATAAGCTTTTAAACTACCTATAAAAGGGATTTCAACACAAAAGGACAAAAATCAAACAAACCTAAAAACCCCAAAATGACTTCTCCCCCCAGAACAAAACAAAAAAACCCAAGCAAACAAAAAACCTCTACCCACCAACAAACCAAATAAATACCAGGAACTGCCTCAGCATAACTTTCTGTGGACCAGCAAGACTTCTTTTACTAACTAGGCAGTTTTGGTACCATAGAAGTTGTTCTGTATTTATAGGGAGGCACTTGACTGTGTCCTCTTTAGGAAGTGGTGTATTGTAATTTGTAGACAAACGGTTACACACGGAAAGAAAAAGCAAGAATTTCAGGGAGTCTGATAGTGATAGCTCCTAATACAGTACATTTTATTCATATGCTGGATGCTCAGTGTTGTTGAGAAGTTAGAGTAGGGATTATCATGCTGAAGGACTTACCTTTATACATGGTCTCAAGTGAGAAGGAGCTATGTAAGCTGGAAAAAATGAAGGCTTTTAATGTTAAAAATGGGCTGCTGACTGCATTTCACAAGAAATACTAATTGGAGTAGGTCTGTGGTACCAGAATTTTCTGGGTTCAGACTAGAGGAAAAATTTTTGCTCTGTCAAAGTTAAGTGCATTTACTGTTCATGACAGGTCAGTATAGAAGCATGAGAATATGTATCAACCATAATTTAAAACTGCATCTTGTTCATTTGTCTATAGGTATCACAACTACCTTTGTCATATGAATTTTCAATGTATATAATTTCCATACATCTGCCCCAGGAGATTATTTTATTAATATCCATGGATTTAGAGAAATATTTTTATCTTAAAGGATCCTAAAGCCTTTCAAATAATGTAACCCATTTTTTTATGTAACTGGGTTGCATATTAATTTCATGTGTGTCAGAAAAAAGCCTGCAACGTAAATATGTGTATGTTCAAAAACAAAGTGTAAGGAACAGGAAGTCTGTTTCCTTTAATTCCAGGAGTTTAATAATCATTGGAGGTCATCATGCATGTAGGCTTGGAGTACATTTATTTTGTGCAGGTCAAGCAGCATGCTTGTCTTGAAATCGTGATCAGAGAGAAACAGTCTCGTACTGATCTCTCATCAACTTTTAAATCTGAATATATTCATGCAATGGTGGGGTTATCTTCCAAGTGTGTTCTTGCTTTGGAGCATACACTGCACTGTCCTTTCTTTGTACTGTATCTTTAACTTCTGTTCCTGTAGTAGTACACTTTTGTCTTGAACCCACAAGGATGATACTACAAATTACTGGGGCTTGGATTAATTTTGGATTTTCATTCCCAAATTAAAAAGTTTAAGGAATAGACAAAGTACCAGGAAGGAGGTGTGAGAGAAAAATTCTGGAGAAATTTCTGGGTAGGACAGAAAGTGGCAAATGGAACTTGTAGCAAAAGGGACATCTCATTACATTATGTTTTTCATGGGCATTCATTAGTTCCTGATGGGGAGCAACGTAATACAGATTTGGAGGTTAGTATGGTGAAGAAAATGGGACAAAGTGGAATCTGAGAATTAAGGCACTGAAATGTAGCAAGAGGATGTCAGTGGTTTCTTGCCAGATTATGAGATTTTGGATACATGGATTTTTCATTAACTATTGCAGCTCTAAGGATGTGTTACTAGTGAAAAACTCTTGTTTAGACAGCTGTTTATGATGTGATCACTGTTAGTGTGATAGTGGTGTAAGAAAATCTTGTCTGTTCTCGTTTGCCTACCTTGGAAACAGGGAAGAGGACCCAGTTTTCATTAGTTGTCTATGTATAGCTGCGGTTGGGTAGTAAGCTGCAAGATAGGTACAGATCGAGAACCATTTTCACTTCCCACTTGTCAGCTCAGGGGCTGATAACAAGGAAATAAAAGCATGTGAACTGTTCAGATTTGTCATACCAACTGTTGCCATTCATTGGCTCTGTAGTAAAATGTATGTGTAAGTTCAGTGTAACTGAAGTCGCAGAAGTGGTACTCAATGGCCTCTGTAAAATACTGAAGAAAATCAAAAGCTGCCATGGCTACTGTATTGACTTTTTTCCTCTGTTTTAAAAAACAAAGACAAAAAATCAGAAACAAAAATAACATCAAAGCACAGCAGACTAACCTCAAAACTCAAACTGTGATCAGTGTCTGACTACATAGTGTGAAGAGTTTATTATAATCCTTAATTTAATATTCAAAATGTCTCATTGGTATTTGAGGAGAGAGAATTCAAAATTCTATTACATTGACTTCTGCTTGGCCATTCACTGAGGTATTTTGAATGTAAACTTGAATTTAGAGTTTTGGTGGGTTTTTTTGTTGTTGTTTTGGTTTTGTTTGTTTGTTGATTGTGGGGTTGGTTTTTGTAGGTTTTGTTTGTTTGGTTTTTTTGTTTGTTGTTTGTTTTTCCAGATGGTCAAAGTGTTCTTCTGAAAATTCAAGGATATTTGCATGTTTGGTGGTCATATGCTCATTGTCCCTGTAGAATCACCTTATGTTTCTTTATTTATCATTCCTTTAGGATGCTTTTTAAAGAAAGCCGAAGTGTTCACAATCACCTCACTTCTGCTCCGTGAGTATAACATTTACAACTACTACCTTTAGGTTGTTCATAGTATCTTTATCCATCCTCTTGCTACTTTTTTTGGACAGAGGAGAAAAGGGAGGGATTTTGGGATTTGTTTGAAGAGACTTAAAATGTTAATAATAAGTAATGTTCTTGTGGCATGGTATTTTAATTCATTTATGAAGTGGCTAGATAAATCAAGAGGATATTCATTCTTGGACTAATGCCTTTAGCTCAGAGTATTTCAAAGTGCTATATGCTATCTAAATTTTGCTGTACAGCATATTAAATTGAACTTAGAGGCTGCAGTACTTCCTGCTCTTCATAAATATCTCTGTAACAACATAAGTCTGTGTATCTTAGTGGAATTTTACCTTGATTTTCAATGATGCTGTGTCTCTTTGGGGACTTGTCCGCATTCAGCCAGAATTCAGATAAACAATTATGACTTTGAATAACACACATATTGCAATCTCTGTGATAAATGAGTGATATAGGATATTTTTATACATAACAAAATTGAGTCGTGGTCCACCTACAGTAAGGTTGTCTTTTAACCAGGCATATTCCTAGTTGTGTGGGAAAGGAGAGAAAATGACCTATAAAATGTAAATCTATTGATTCTTTTGAAGAAATGAAAAAAAATGTGTGAAATGCCTAACTTAAAAATTGAAGCTGATGACTAATAATCCTTAATGCTGTCCTTGATTGCATAACTGCAGTTGGTGCTATGGTGTTCACTTAAGCTGCAAAAGAACCTGGAAGCTTGTTAAATGGCTTCTTGCAAGAAACAGAAGTTAGATACAACAGTGAAACAATTTTTAAGCAACAGAACCCTTCTTTTCTTGGGGGAGGGAGGAAGCAACTGATTTTATGTGGTTTGAAATATAAATGAGAGCACAGAGTATACTCCTCAGTGACAAAGCCATCAATGTAAAGTGAAATTACTTGACTTTTTTGGAGTTCCTCTGAATTGGACAAGTAGAAAATGGCTCTCTTGATACATATCAGATTATATCAGCAATTCAGTGAATTTTGCGTTTAAATTACTAGAGATACATGACCCAAAAAATGGATTAAAGGTGTGCTTGTTCTCTCCCCCTGTATATTTTAACTCATTTTCAGGATGTTTTATTATTAAAGCTGGATTACAGTAGTTGTCTTTCTGTCATATTGGGACAGGATAACAGTTAAAACTAAAGCTACTTGCCTTTCTGTTGTCTTCTGATGCACATGTGTATTCTCTGTTTTAGGGCAAAGAAGAAGGTGATTCTGGCCCCTAAACCCAAAGTGAAGGTAAATGCCTATTTAGATACCTGAATTTTATATGACCACTTGATACAAGCTGTTTCCTCCCTCTGATCCAGAAAAATTCTGGCAGAAGGATTCCATCAGGAAATGCTGTAAGAGCTTATTGACTTGGTGCTGTAGTACTTCAAAAAAAGTAGTTCGAAAGACTTCTGTATAGCTTTGTAACTTTAGGCTATATTAGTTCTTTGAAAATGACTATTAAGAGGTAGTAGTTCCAGTAAAATTGCACATTTTTTTTTTTTTAGTGTGCTTTGTGTTCTTTGTCAGCTGTATTAAATTTGGTAAGACTGGAAAAATATGTGGTTGGGAGAATAGCATAAGTTGATAGAGGTTCTTGTTAGACATGACTAGGTGTTGTCTTAGTTCAGCAGCAATTTTACCTAGCAGTCAGGTTAGCTACCCTGTTCTTCACAGATTATTCTTAACTGTGTGGGGCACTCATAGTTATGTGAAGCAATGGATTTTAAACACAAATAGGTTTAAAAACACAAATATTGAATTAGCATGGAGGACTAAAAGACCTAGATATCATAGGTAATACAAAAGTTTCAATAGTAGACCTTTTTCAGTTCATCTGAATATACAGAATAACAGAATTGCACTAAAGAAGACTTTAGATCTACTCGAGAAAGGCCATTAAAACCTGTGTTATCTCTTTATTCTCAGGACTCTAGTCCAAAGAAAGAACAGAAAACCTGTATGTCTTCAGTCAGTTCAAGTTGTGCTACTGTACTGAGTTCCAGCACGCCTGTCTGCACCCCAGCTAGCTCTAGCTGTGCACCAGCTCCAGAGACCATCTGTTTGGACGACTCACTGGATGAAGACCTCTCGTTCCACCCACCTTCACTGGACTCTATCTCTGATGCTCTGGCAGTTATCAATAACGGTGCCAAGGGATCACCTCTTGGGTCCACCATAGACACACCAACATCCAGACCTCGTCCTGGACTGAGGGAAGAGAAACTAGCAAGCATTATGAGTAAGTTGCCCCTGGCAACTTCGAAGAAAGTAGAGCCCACTCAGACACCCCATTCATCAAGTCTTATTGCTGGTCACACAGGGCCAGTACCAAAGAAACCCCAGGACCTAATTCACACTGGTATCTCTTCAGGCCTTATTGCTGGATCTTCAATTCAAAATCCTAAGGTTTCCTTAGAGCCTTTGCCAGCCAAACTACTTCAGCAAGGACTACAGAGGTCAAGCCAGATCCAAGCCGCTTCTTCCTCTTCACAGACTCATGTTTCTTCCTCTAAGACCCAAGCAGCTATTTCCACCTCTCAGAGAACCAAGGATGCTAATATCTTGGTGTCATCTTCTGAGGCTCAAGGTGGTTCTTCCTCAACATCACAAGTGACAAAGGTGCACCAGCATTCAGCTGTACAGCAGAAATATGTATCTCCTTTACAAGCAACTATTAGTAAATCACAGACCAATCCAGTGGTGAAATTGAGTAGTAATCCCAAACTGTCTTGTTCATCACCAGTCATCAAGGCTCAAGATAAGTCTGTAGTATATCGCCTGCCTTTGTCTAATCCCTCATCTGGAAGTGGCTCTCAAGTGTCTCACCCACTGGTTTCTCGGACAACATCCAGCACCTCTACCTCTAGTAACTATTTAGCCAAGGCTATGGTGTCACAAGTTTCTTCCCAGGGTTTCAAGCCTCCCTTCTCCATGGCTGCCTCTCCTAAACCTGCTGCCTCTCCCAAGCCCACTGCATCTAAACCCTCTGTTACACCCAAGCCCAATGCATCACCTAAATTTTCATCCAAGTCCACCTCATCCCCCAGGCCTGCAACAACACCCAGTTCTTCCAGTTCAAGTGCACTAGTTTCCCAGAGTAGTCACTCCAGCAACAACCCCCTTCATAAACAGTCCAGTGGTGTAAATATCAGCAGACAGTCTCCCACAGTGAATTTGCTGCCCTCTAATCGCACCTCAGGCCTTCAGCCTGCAAAGAACCCTCAGGCTTCTTCAAAATTGCCCAACTCTTCTCCTTCTGGAACTGTTGGTAAAAATAATCTGGGTGGAGTTGGAATGAATGTACCTGCCAGCAGAGGCAGTAACCTTAACTCAAGTGGAGCTAGTAGGACTAGTCTGTCTGGGGGAGCAGGAAGTGGAACACAGGGTGCTACTAAACAATTGTCAACTCCACACAGACCATCTTCTGCCTCAGGGTCTCCAGTTGTAGCAGCCAGTGTGCAGGTACGCATCTAACAAGTTTACATTTAAACCTTGCATTAATATTTATCACACTTATTTTGTAAACATTCTTTCTTACAGTATCTTGATTTGCAAATGTGTCTTAAATTTAATATTTATACTTTACTAAGCATAAATGTTAATACTGATGAAACTGTTTCTCACTAGTGAATAGGTATTTCCAGCTAATGTGAAATTCAGGGATCAGTGTGGAATGAATCCTCACTGTAAAATGTTGGTTGGTCTATTCTGTGAAACAGAATACACTTTTGTTTGTTTGTGTTAAGACCACTAGAAAAGGTAAGCCTTCTGTGGCCGTATTTCCAGGGGATGTGGTATTTTCTTGCATTATTGGGTTTGTGTATTCTTGCATATTTGCCTATTTGTAATGGTGCTGGCCAGATGAAAAGGTGTATTGGTATATTTGTTGCCAAGCTTCATGAATAATTTGCAAAACTAGAGTTCAGTTGCTTGTGGTTTGAGTATAAAGCAAGACTTGTATTTAAAGTTAACACATGCAGGGCTTTTATTTGGTATTTGTGATTAAATATGTATTTTATATCTTAGGGTCTAGTCAAACTGCGTGAGACATCTCTAATATATAAATATCCTAGAAATTGTTTGAGAGCTATGCAGAACTTTAGCACTGGAGATAAAACAGTCATACAAAACAAATACTTTGAAAATACTGTTGTCCTAAACCCCATGCAAACCTATGATTTACTCAGAAGACAACTTGCTTTCCCAAGTTGTGTGGTGTTCTTACTGGGAACTAATTAATTACTGAGCTGATTTGAGGTTTTGCTCTCTCTTTATTGCTTTCTCTATTCTGAGGTCTTCACTACTTAAGTAAACGTAGGCAATATCACTGTAAATCACGGTCTTGGTGTACAGCAAATGGAAAGCTTTGTATTTTTCTGAACAGTGGACATAGCTATTGTATGGAAGTGATGTATACACAGCTTTTAGCAATTGTTTGTAATTTTTTAGCTTGTTAGCACATTTTTCTTAATGCAGCTGAATGACAGGGGGAAGACTTTTTTTTTTTGAATAAGATGTTTTTATGGTCTTTCATCCTACTGTACCATAAGTCTGTTACTGTAAACAAGAAATGTCTGGCAGGCTCTGACAGAGCCTTCTCATTATTTTGGGTACTTTGAATGAAAAAAAACCCAACAACTAACCCATATGCTGTGCAAGGGCCACTGTGATACCACTTAGAGTCTAGAGAAAAGGTGAGCCAGATACAGTCCAGTTTGTGTACTCTGGAAGGTGCCTAGTGGAGACAAAAAAAGCAACAGTGAATGGACTGGGAATGGAGTTGTTTCTTCCTGGTGCAGTCAACAGAATCCAGTGGATACAATTGCTGTGATGTAGAAGAAAATGTGAAATGGGTGTGGTAGTGCTTAAAGATGAAGGATGAGGGAAATCAATAGTATTGTGTTGGATGATGAGATGAATTCTGGCAAACCTTCCTGTAGTTAAAGGCAAGTGGTTTTTTGTGGTGGTTTTTTTTTTTGTTTTTGTTTTTAACTGATGATCTGGGAAATTAAATGTATTTTGGCGGACACTGATGTTGAAGAGGACTTGAGGGGGGTGTGGTGGATAATCAAGTAACATGAGTGCGTACTGTAATACAGCAAAATAAGATGTGTTGGTATATAGGAGGGGGAAATCAGAGGTACTGAGCAGCACATAGTATCACTAAAATTATTATTATGACTTTATATGTGGGTGTTTTTGACGCTTCAGAAGTTACTTCGGTAATCTCGAAATGGTTCAGAAGAATGGTGCAAGGAAGATAAACCATGGAATAGGGTTGTTGCTGCTGTGCAGACTGAGGCGTAGTCAGTGGAGTATGTTCAAGAGGAGATTAGAATCAAATTACCTCCCAGTCCAAGTACAGTGAAGGGGAAGAGATTGGTGATAAGAGGGCTTTATATTTAGCCTTAAAGATCCAATGGCTGCTGAACTTAATTCCAGAGTCGTTGTTAGGTACAATGTACTAAGATACAAAGTACTGCAAACTGCAATGGACCTCTTAAAACTTTGCATAAGGCTGAAAGTGAATCTCCTTTCCATTAAAGCTTTAGGGATTTAATTCCTAGCTGAGATACTGTTAATCAGTCAGATGATGAGAATGGTACTTGAGTTGCTCATTAGAATGTTGTGTTGACATCTTCAGTGTCTTCTTACATTGAAGATCAGACTAGATGATTTCATAAAATAGATGAATTCATAAAATTCCTATTGCATAGTGAAAAACAATTGTTAAACAAGAATAAGCTGATCTAATGTTAGAGGAATTAATGCAATTTGGGAGTTGTTGTGGCTGAAATATTCTGGCTAATTTCAACATTTTCATTTATAAACTACAGTGAATTTAACTTGTGACCTTCGCAGAGTGCAGAGATTATCTTCCTTTGCCTTTTGCTTTGACATGTGTATACACATGTATACCTACATATGTGTGTATTTTGGTAACCTGACTTCTCTTTAAGTGTGGGGTTCTTATATATGAATCTTAATTTTCAAAAATCATTGCTTCTAAGCAGCCACTTTAGAAATAAAGTTAGTGTTCTGTTAAGACCCAGATTTGAAGAGGGGAGAGTAATACTGTGCTTCTTAAAGAACTTCAGATCTACATCTGACGATTTCATATTATTCTATAGAAGATGCTGCATTAGATTCTGACTGTAGACCCACTGCATAATTAGAAAGGAGATAGAGGAAATGACCTGAGAAAAACATGAGAGATGAAACATACTGTCATGTCTGAATTTGAGATATAATTGTACTATTTTAATAGATGAACAGTGGGAAGACCTCCTGGGTAGATAAGTGGATATTTATTAATAGTTTAATACCCTTCTTAATAGGGCCACAGTTAACAGAAGATAGTTGATTCTTACCTCCTTAAAGAATGCAACTCAAAGCTTTAAAATCTTGAAGTACTCCTTTTGTTTGTACAGTCAACAGCAGGAGCATCATTACTGGCTAACGCCTCACCTCTGACTCTTATGGCATCACCCCTGTCTGTAACCAGTCAGAACGTGACATCTGCACCGTTAACTCCTTTTGGGATGCTGGGTGGCCTTGTACCTGTGACCGTGCCCTTCCAGTTTCCCTTGGAGCTGCTTGGCTTTGGGACGGACACAGCTGGAGTGACAACCACCTCGGGATCTACCTCAGCGGCTTTCCACCACAGCCTAACTCAGAGTGAGTGGAATCAGTTACCACACTGTGCTATAAGGAAAGATGCATCCTGAAAATGGAATTTAAGAAGAGAAGCAAAAAAGTTCTGGGAGACTCCCATTTGGTTTATGAAAATCCCTACGGGAGAGTAAATGTGATTTCTTCATTGGTAAAACTTTATTATCCAAATTAAGATAATTATGAACCATCTTTGATACAAGCTTAATTTCATTGTTACATTTACCGTATATGTTTAGTTTTGAACATGCTTTTTTGGGTGAACTTTTAATCCTCTATCTTTAGAAAAGAATAGAGCTTAAAAAGCTCCAAATGCCACAACACAAATAAGACTTAATTTGATGAGTCCTTAAAATATCCTTAGCTTAGTAATCTTGGATATCAAACAGTTCTCTTAAGAGGAAGTATCAACCCAGATGGCACTTATTATTTTTTTTTCCTATTGCTTGAAAAGAAATTTTTTGGAGTTTTAAGCTATATTAATTCTTGGCCTTTCTGCTGAAGGAAATGACATGAAGAGTTGCATCCCAATAGCAAGGCATGGTCCTTGCTCTGACTTTTGGTTAACTATATCTGAATAGGTCTGTTTCTGTTGACCTATTCCAGCCATCAGAATGTTATCAGGTACTTAATTGTTTGTTGAGATATATCTTCAGAAATCAGTGCAAATTAGCATGCTACTATAGCTACTATAAACCCTAAAAATAAATATACTATACCCTAAAAATAAAAACTTCCTATTTCATAAAGGCTACCTCTTGTTTTTAAGGTTTATTTTTGTTGCTCTCCTTTTTCCCCCAGACTTACTGAAGGGTTTACAGCCAGGTGCTCAGCACGCAGCAACACTGTCTCACTCACCTCTGCCTGCTCACTTGCAGCAAGCTTACACAGGTAAAGACATTGTGGTTTTCGTATTGCTTATTTTTAACTTAGATTTCTGACCTAGACTGAAATAATGTGCACCAGAACTGAAATTGGTTTAAAAAAGGCACAGCAGAGGGACAAGCTTTAGCAGCAGCTGATAATACACATTCTATCACAGCAGTATTTAAGGAACCTGAACTTTCTTTTTTTTTCTTTCTTACTTGTCTTCAATGTCAGGAGCGAATAAAAGCTCAAAACCATCAATTATCATAGCACTTCTAGAAACCAAAGTGTATAAATTCAGTTAGTGGGGGGAAAAAGGAATACTACTTACTGGACCCTAACATGATTATTTACAGGCTGCATAAAGTCTGTATTGGTGAGATTATTTTTTTCTACTCGGTTATAATTTCTCCATTTGAGGAGAAACTGACCTTCCAGCTGGAAGCTTCTTCATGCTTCTTTTAAGAGTGTATACCTGTGTGTACAGTGTAATGATTCCCATATGGAGTATTTGCCTTCCCTGATAATTTTATCCTTGATAAGAGTTGCATATTTTGGTAGAGAAGCTTGAAGTAGAACATCCTTCTTTCTGTTTGTAAGGCTTAATGCTGAAACCTATCAAAAAGCTTTAGAAAGTGCAGTTTATTTAGACTCTACTCTTTTCTTTGCCATCTGTAGGTGTTTTGTTTGGGTGGGTTTGTTGGATGTGGTTTTTTTTCTTTCCAGAAGGAACAGGAAGGGTGGCAGTGGCTTGGGTGGGAGTTCTTCATCCTGTTCTCAGCACCAAAAAACTGAGCAGTGTTGCTCTAGGAGGCTGTGGAAACAAACCAATTGGCTTTATTGGGTACAACCATAATTTTTTTGTCACAGTAAGTGCCATGGGTTGAATACTAAAATACTAAAAATGCTTTATTAAAATGTAAAGGCTTCCAAAGAAAGGCTTGATTTTCTTTTTTTTTTTTAAAAAAAAAAAAAAAAGAATTTGCAACTTAATCTTTAGAAAGATGTTATCTTTTCATCTGAAGCCTGATATCTCAGGTTTCAACAGTGCTATTTCTAATAAATGAACTATAGAGAAGATGCAGTCTTCCACCCTGTAATGTACATTTTGGTAATGCTAAAGCTGAACGTGCTAAATTCCTGTCTCTTTTGCTGTAAGTTATAAAAATAAAAGGTCACTCATGCTTTTATTCTTCTCTTTTCCTATCTCTAAACTACAGATGGAGGCCAAAGTAAAGGGGACACTAAGTTACAGCGAAAAAACCAGTGACTTCTGGACAAGCAAGGGAGCTGAAGCAGTTCTGGTTGGCTGACAGAATCTGCCCAGTTGGGAAAGTGCTTATTGTCACAGGGCTGCTGTTTCTGTCGATGTTTACATATTTTGATCCCAAGCACTGTGGTGAGAGGAAGAAGAAAAAGAAAACAATACTTGATCAAAGAGAGAAGGAAAAGGAGGACTGGTCCTCCTGGTCAGGCAGACTGGTCATAGTTTGATCTTGCCTAAAGAAACAAGCTTTTTTACCTGTTCTGATTGGCTTTTAAAAGAAATTGATCGTCAAACCCACAGCAGCACAAACATGTGTTTTGTTTTGGTCTTTCTTTCTGGGTGATGTCCAATGAAGAGTTGAAAGCGTGAGAGGAGCTGGAATTGGTTTCTTCATCCATTGTGTAAGGTGGAATCATCCCCTTCATTAGTGCCCAAAGTGCCCAGTATACGATGATGGTAGGTCCTGAGTGTACTACGCAGTTGTGGACCAAAAGTTATCTAGAAAAGAGGTGGTGCTGGGATACTTTGCATTATAATTAAACCCTTAGACAAATGCAATTTCCTATACAGGCATGTTTTCCAGCCTTACAAGGCTGGAAAGCTTTAGGGAGCCTACAGATGGATGCAGTCTAATTAGAGAGTTGTCTTCAAAAACAGATCTCTTGGCATATCAAGATGTGGGAAAATTTCTTGCTCCTTATTTGATTGTTTTTTTTAATATGAATATATAAGGGAGGAAAGGGTTGGAAATTTTTCATTTACATGAAAAGGAAACCCACATTTTATTGGTCAGACTAGCATTTCTTGCCCACACCATTTTTTTTAAAGGCACACTGATTTTTCAGTCCTTCCATTTGTTAAGCTTTGTTTTCCTTTGCCTTGTGCTTATCTGCTACTGAAATTAAGTAATGTTCTACTCTAAAACAACCAGTTCTTTACTCATTCTAGATCTTCCTCATCTTTCATCTAACTCCTCCCAAAAGCCATGCATTATACTGATTTGGTAGATAAAGAAAGCTGTTTGTGACCTATCCCAGAGCCAGGTTAATACTGCTTCAGGCATTAGCCAAAGAGGAGTCGTTCAAAAGCGACCAGAGGTGCCTTCTCTTCTGGGGGCTGAATGGGTTGTCTCCAGCATGTCCAGCCCCTGCTGGCCTGGGGAGTTCCTGACCTGAATTCTTTCTTGCATGGTAGCACAAGACTGCAAAGCTGGCTTTTTTGTTTGGGTTTCTTATTTTTTTTAATAGCAATACATCGACTGGTTTATTTGTAAAGTTAGGAGGTATCCAGCATATGTTGCACTTTCGACACTAGGACAGAACTTCACTGTTGAGTCCCTTTCGCTGTCAGATGAAAGGCAAGAATGGCAGAAAGTGAAATAAGTCATAGGGAAAAGGAGCAAATAAAGTCATATGATGCCCTTCTCCTTGAACTCTGAAACATTCCCTTGATCAGAGATGCTGAAATTCCTAGTAACTAGTCTTTCCAGTAGTTCAATTTGAGAATGAACCAGTGGCTACTCGTTATCTCACACCTTCCAGAGAGACTCTGACCCTTGGATAACAAATCTTCAATGTTTTTTTCTAGATTAACTTATAGCTTTCAGGTTTCTTTTACATGTGATTTATTTTTCTTAGACCAGACAACAATTTCTTTTCTATTTAGAGCTCATTTTAATTTTATATAAATATATATACATGAATTTAAAATAATATATATTGTGTATTTAGTATAAAATGTTGGGTTGAGCTCAGCAATAAATGTTTTTGCACAACACTTCTGTGAAAGACAGATTGAATTAAAATAAGATGCATTAGTTCATTAATTTCACTCCACAGCATCTGCCAATTAAATGCTTTTTAGCTAGTGCTAATGTTTTGTATGTGGCATGTTAATTAGATAAGCTTGCATCTCCATCATCAAGGTTAATTTTGAGTTGGAACATACAGCTCCGTAGACCCTGATATTCTTAATACTGTGCAAATTCTGTCAGACTATCATATATTCAGAAGGCAAGCTTTATCTGATATCCCCCCCCCACACACACCTTTTCTCCAGGAACAGTTGAGGGAAGATAACTTTCAGGTTTTGAGACCTAACAGTTCTGGCAAGATGCTGATTCTCAGAACTATATCAAACCACATACATCTTAACAATGTATGTAGCTGAGGGAGTTGCAGCAGTGAGCATCAGACAGCAATATATTTAAAGACCCTGTCCTAAGAGAGTTCTACCTCTTCTATGTTTTCTTCATCAAGGCATCTCATTCAAATTGCTGCCTTTTGTCTTTGTATTTTAAGAAATTTTAGACTGGGAGACTTGGAGCCCTTTATACAGCACAAATTTCCTTTCAGCATCCCTCCCTTCCTGGAAGTATGCCTCATCTTCAGTTAGGGAGTAGCCTCTCAAAATTTTAAGAAGGGTAAGAGTAGTCCTGTCTGTGCGGCCTATTGAGCTTCTCAGTCTTGGGAAACATGTAAACTAATGCTTACTGTGGAAATAAGCAGTAGGATGATGAGAATAAAGATGACCACATGTTCTTCGTGAAGCTAGTTAAACCTAGCAAGGCCAAGTTAAAGAAAATAATAGAGTGGCTCCTAGAGACCTTTGTGGGTAGCATAAACAGGGTGGGGAAGTGAAAGATCTCTGCAACATCCAAATGCAAATTTAGGTTAATGTTTTACTATTTTCTGCACAGCAGCTCTTCTAAAGACATTTTCCCCGAAGTTTTTACTACTTTTTAAGGGCCTTTGTTAATAAATAAACTGTAGTTGTACATACTAAATAACCCTCAGTATTCACAAGCAATAAGAAAGCCACGTAGAGCTGTCTTTTCCAGGCAGCAGGGCTGAACTTGGTTTGGGGACTGTATATGAGCTAACACGCTAAGCTCACTGAAAGCTCCAAACAAATGCAAGCAATAATTTCAAACACAGGTTTTAGATGTTAAAACCGTCTGGGTAATACTTTCTGCTACATGATCCAAAGTCCCAAAAGTCATAGTAGCTAGTTTAAATCCTTTCAAGACACTTGCAGAGAAAGAAGGCAGGCTAGATGAAAAACAGGCTGCAAAGCTTCCTAATACCTTGGACTGTAACTGCAGTGTTCTCCCACTCCAAGATGCAAATGGCCTAAATCACTTTGTCTGGCCTTCTCTGTTGACACGAGAAACATGACTAATACTGATCAACTAAGTCACAAGTGTGGATGCTGTGGGTTTCACATCTGTTTTCTGCTAATCAGAAGTAACTTTTAATTACCTGGGTTCTGCTTCTTGTTTGAATCCGATCAAAGTTGTCTGATGCACAGATTTGGGGGTTGGACAGGTGCCAAGAGCCTGTTTCCTTCCTGCAGTCCCATCACCCGACCCTTCCTCCACACTCCTTCTCCACTTGGTGCAAGACCCCTGAGGACATGAAAACAGAGAAATCCTGCAACTCTCCCAAGCTGTCATCAGTTGTGTGAACCATTAACCCTCTGGGAGTCATCTTGGACCCCAACTAACTTTATCACATTTGCTGCTACATTTGTAAAATGAACTTTTGGGTGTATTTATTAGCAAATTTTAATCTAGTTTACAGTTTTTTGTTTTGAGTAGTTTTTGCCCACAGATGGATTAGAAGTGTTGGGGTGTTTGGGTTGGTTTTGGTTTGGGGTTTGGTTTTGGGTTGTTGGTTTGGGTTTTTTTTTTGTTTTTTTTTTTTTTTTAAATTTTTTTTTTATTTTTTTTTTGGAGTGACTTCGTGAAGGTGCAGTGGCCCCTCTTCTGCTTGTGTTTTGGATATGTTTGAAGATGGCGTTGCAGGGAAAATCTGTAGCCAAGCTGTGGAAGGCTTCCTCCCACACCTAACTTTCATCTTTTGCTGAATCAGGGAGGGGAAATCATTAAAGGGACACTTGGTTTTTGTTTGGGTTTGTAATTTTTTATTTTTTTACCACAAAATGAACCAGAAGGTGAAAGCAGTAGGTAAAGAGTTATTAATTAACACTTTATGCAATTTTTATTTTATAGACATTAAAAAAGGTTGGTAGATTTTGATTGGTCCTAGCTCTGGTGGTAATGGCTGTTACCCTCCATGACTTACTTGATTCAGGCCTTTGTCCTTTGTTTAAGTGCCTTTTTTTTTTTTTTTTCCATTTTTTAAAAATTTTATTTCCCTACCCTCTTTAAACTGTTCTCAGAGATCCTGAAGTGCTGGAAGGCATTTTGGAGGAAAATCTTAAGCTTGCCAAAATGGCTTTATGCTGTTAAACTGTTTTTCCCTTTTGTAATGAAAACAAAGTGTGTAATGTGTGTAACTTCATAGCTGCTGTACCATGGCGTTGGTTCTGTGTGCTTGTGCATTTTTTCTCTCTCACGCTCACATATGCACACACACACATATACAGCAATATTCCTGAGAAACCTGTTCATCCTTCTGCATCCTGCTGGCTCTATTAAACACTTGAAAGGTGAACGTTTGTGCAAAGATGGCAGTACAATAAAAGAGTGTGTGTGAGTGCGTATATGTGCATGAGAGAAAAGAAGTGGCTAATGGGAATGAAACTTCTTTCTTTTTTTCTGAAGGTTTTAAATTTGGATCTTAATTAGGTCACAAGTAAAACATTATGGGCCCTGTCTAGCAACGTTACTGAATACCGGACCACTTCACACAATTGCTGAGGCAAAGACGTGTGGCTAGCAAGCTCAAGGAGGGGGGAAAGAAAGAAGGTTAAAACAGCAGCTTGCAACAAGTTTGAGTTGAGATGAATCGCAAGGAATCTTGTGTGTCTCATCTGTTTGACACCAGTTACTGCAAGGATTCACACATTTACTAAAGTTGTCGCTTTCTACTGTGCGTCATATGTAAGAAGGAATTTGGTAAAACTGGCAAGAGTGCAGCTGCTAATTGAAGTTAGACCTGGCTATGATTCTCATGCTGCCTAAAACATTCACCATGAAGTACGTTTCATGTTGTACTTTTTCTCTATTTGTTGATATTTCATCAATGGTTTGTTCTCTTAATATAATGAACAGCAAGTTCCTGTGTTGTTAGCTGCAACTGAAAATTCATAATAGTGTCTGTGCTTGTTTCCTTGTTCTCTGACAAAATTAGCAAATCTGCAATAGATCATCTAGTGATTTATAACAATTCTGTGCCAAGAGTCTATCTTAATTTATGATTATTATCAATGTGTACCTGAAATTATCAGATCACTTGTTGACCAAGTGCTAAAATTAAGGTAACATACGTACACATCACTAGACTGTGCTAGTTCTGTGATGTGTTTTCCTGGGAAGATCTAATTTTGAGTTGCAATATGAAAAGGAAGCATTTGCTTTCCAGAATGGGACTGGAATGAAGAGTCCTTTGTAAGTGGAGAATCTACCTAGAGAGCAGAAAATGAGATACTGAATATCCTGTGGCAGAGAATAGCCTATCTGCTGTTTCAGTTCTTATCTTGTCTTCACGTGTTTGAGTGAGCCTGTTTATGTAAACTAGGCCATAGGCAGATTACTTCTACCAATCTAATGGTGCCAGTCAAAGATAGGACTGTTGCTGGTAGGTCAGCTAGTTGCAGTGATAGTGAGAGTGCTTCTTAATCTGCCTTAGTGCATCAGTGGAGTTACTTCAGTGGAGTTTGCCACATCCGCCGGTGGCAGTAAACTGAGCTAACCTGGCTCTTGTGTTGCTATTTAATTTGCTTTGGGCACATGTGCTCTTTATCCTAGGCTGATCTGTGAGATGGGGAATCTACAGCTGGTGATGCTTGACTGTTACAGTCTTTTTTAACAAACGCAGCTGCTGTGAAAAATCTATGTCTGTCTACTGCTTAAGAAATCACTGCCAAAATAAGCAGCCAGAAGTATGCTTTACTGGGCCACTGGAAAGATAACTGTTGCGTAGGGAAATGCTTTGTTTGTGGAAACTTCTGGTGCAGCTTCATCATCCTTTTTCTATGACCCGGTGATCCCTTGCTGCTGTAATAGCCTTTTGGGGCCATAGAAAGCCCTGCTGCTGCTATGAGTTATGCTGAGAGATCAGCATGGCCTGGAACTGGCTCAAAACTGGGGAAGTATAGAGATTCCCTACAGCTGTTTTTGCACAGCCCTCATAAATAAAACTCTGCTAATCTTGTCAGTAGTCAAGGATATAGGTCTGTATTTTGTAGCCATTTTGACATCTGTAATTCTACAGAGTAACGCTAGAAAAACCCATGTTTTGTATCTAGAAGTGAATTTCAGTCTCTTCCCTTGCTGTCATCTCCTGCTTAAGTAATAACCATTAACTAGTAAGTTTTTCCTTTATGGTGAAGTAACCCAAAGCAAGCGGTATACACTTTGACTCCTGTCATGCGCAATACTAAGGGGTTTTGGTTTGGTTGTGGGTTTTTTCTTTTTGCTCAGCAGTGTGTGCAGATGTATTTTATCAATAGATAGTTACGTTTATTACTGTCTAGTACCAAGAGAAGAAGGGATAGAGAATCAACCAAAACCAGTCAAGAGATACCACCATCGCAGGCCAAATCAAGTAGCTGCTGAGGCAGCCAGAGCTTGAGACTTAGCAGATTTCACCAGAGAAGTGGGGGAAGAAACTTTCTTGTGTTCTCAGCTTTTTCCAGATAAGGCCTTAGTTTGATTAGTAGTCACTAATATCAACTATGCAGATAAGTATTTACGTGTTTCAGTGTTACATGCATTCCTTCCCCCCAGCTACCCCTCTTAACACATGTTGAAGTTTTACCCAAAGAAAATGGAGTATTTTTTTGAATGTCTGTACTGCAGAAGTCTTTTTTTGCTAACGTGAAGAAAGAAATTTGTATTTTAAAAAAGAAACCCTTTCACTGGTGCAACACCTAGTGTCACGTGTCATGAAGTTGCTTTAAGAGGGAAGCTAAAATCGCCTCTTGTGACAGGTTTTCGTCTGAGAGTTTTTTAGGATATTCAGCTCTCAAAATCGGTTTAAGAAGCTACAGCACTGTTAAAATGTACAGATTGGATTTGGGGAGAAACTGGTGAGACATCCCAGGTTTCCTTCCAGTATCAGAAGTGAATTAAATTAATTTCTCTTAAATGAAGTTGCTTCTAAACAAGGGGAGTTACCGGCTACGCAATAGCTGGATCTTCAAAGAAAAGCTAAACCGCGATCCCCGGGTATTTCTCACTGATCTTTTAGTCTTGTATGTAATTACAAATAACAATTTAGCTCAGAGGTGAGAACTGTAGTGTGTGTTTTATTGCCGGTGATCCCATCATGTAGCAATTAGTTCCATGTTCTTGCATAGTTCTCAAGATCCATACTGGAAATAGATGGAGAAATTTTATTTTTGGACTACTGTTAAAAAAAATAATAAATTGCAAAATTACTACTTTTTACCCTGAAAAGTCTACTGAGCAGCATTATATTTTAGCAGTTAAACTAGTACCCTTGTTACGTGATTTGTCTCTTGTAGTCTTACTGAGAGTTAGAAGCATTTCATGAGTAATCCTTAAAATGTTGGCGTTCTCTAGCTTGAAGCCAGGTGCTTATAATAAAAGGGCATCTGTGATGATAACTTCTGATGGTACAAAAGCATTATGTTCAGAATATTTCATTGGGAAAAAAAAAAACACCCCAGGTGTGGGTGCAAGACCCTCTAGTTCTGCCTGATAGAGGCCCTGTGAAGAACAGTGCGTCCAAATACCTGCCTACACAACTAATGGTAGTGGGGATCATCTCCTCGACAGAGGTTTGGCCTCAATATCCTTTGTTTGGTGTTATTTTAGTGTGTGTATATGTATTGTATGTTTTAGCAAGTTTGGTCACTGCTAGCTTAACTACCTGACTTGCTGTGGTCCCCAAGACAAAGGCTGGGAAACAGATGGACAAGGTGTTGTCCTGTCTTTCACTGGGGAGCACAGCTGGCCAAGTGTTTTGTTCTAAACTAATGTTAAATCACAGCTAGAATTCTTTGCATTCCTCAGCTTCAAACAAAGGAATGCACAGTTACTACAAGATGGCAAACCTGTTTGAGTTGGTGATTCCTGTGATGCTTCATTCAGTCCAGCATAGATTTGTACAAGGTCACCTTCCTCCTCTTAGTGTTCACATATTTTGGATCATGGGGCTTAAAGAATCCAAACAGCCGTGTGCTGCTTACCTGATGAGCTCTCCAGGGAAACTCTCCTGTGAAATGCTCCCCTCTTGTGACAACAAGCCTGAACAACCAAATGCAGCTACATTTGGGTTGAAATCCACTTCATTTGGATTTTTAGGGAGGTGTGTTCCAGTAACTTCATGGGATACTGTGTTTAAAATGTGTGATTTCTTTCCTCTCTCCTCATAAAACTGGACCTGGACGCAAGTTTTGAGTTGTTGGGGTTTTTTTTGTAATAATCTCAGGACCTGAAAGATTGTAGCATTTAGTGTGTCTTAAAAATGATGTACTGTACCAGCCATGGATTTTGTAAATACACCTGTCTCCCTTTTTTGTATTTTGATTTTTTAAAAGTGTGTAAGGCTCTTTGCCAGAGGAACTGGTGCCTGCTTAATTTCCATCCTGAACTGAAGCAGGAAAAGGAAGAAGCTGCTGCCACAGAAAGCCTGCATCAGTTCCAAATGTGTATATTGTTCTGGTCAGTTTAATGGCTGTTAAGTCTTCTGTTACTTGGGAAGCTGGTTTGTTCCCGTGCATGTTCCCAGTCGTGGCTAGCTGAGCCCTATCAGAGAGACTAATTTTAACTCTCTTCTGTGTGACTACTTCATGCTTTCACTCCTTCCAGATACTCAGGTCTACTATCCCTGAGAAGTCTGGCGTTTTTGGAGGTCAGGACTACAGGACCTCTGCAAGAATAGCTGGAGAGCATTTCTCATTTTACCAATGCTTTGGTCCAGACACAGAGATAGGGTTTGTACCTGCGATGCCGCCTCCACCTGTTCTAAAAGGGACTTGCCCGTGTATTTTGTGCTTCCCTGAAGGGAGTGCAAAGATTTGTTAGTATTTTTATTTTTCGGCAGCAGACTTAGCTCTGGGATCCAACCTTGCCGGCAGACGCCTGTTCTGCAGGAGGAGCCTTACCCAATTCGGCGTTGCTGTTCCCTGTCCCTGACTGCGACAGGCTTTTTTCATGAGTGTACTTTTTATTTTCCTTTTTTAAATGTCACGTGTCTGTGCTGTATTAAATAAAGAGGAATGTACATATTAGCCCTGTCTCTGTGATTTATCATGACAAAAGTGACGTAAAAAGGTTTCACTTGGAGGGTTGTCCTTGGGGCTTTTGTGTTGGGCTTCCCAGTGCTGGTTTTCTTCAGCCAGCTTTATTCAGTCGGGGCAGCCACAAAGGCAAGGGCGATGCTGCGAGCAGGGACCAGCGGCTGAAAGCTACCGGAGGAGTAGTAAGAAAGGCAGCGCTCCCCTTGGCGGCGGGTATTCCCAAAGCACACCGCACCGCAGGGGCTCAGAGACCCACGCATAACCCCGCCCCATGCCCCCAGCGGGCCACACGGCTTCCGGCCCGCGAACCACTCGCGGGAAGGCGCTGCCCAGTCAGAAGCATTCCACCCTTTCCATAAAAGGCAAAGGGGCGGGGACAGAAGAGAAGTGCCTACACAGAAGACACTTTTTCGCGGCAGCCCCAGTGGCCTAATGGATAAGGCATTGGCCTCCTAAGCCAGGGATTGTGGGTTCGAGTCCCATCTGGGGTGAACTGCTTTTTATTTGCAGCCAGTGGATAGCAGCGCCCCGCGGGCGCTCTGGAGCGTTACAGCCGCGTCCATTTTCCAGAGCGTCGGCCCGGGACTGCCGAGGGTCTGCGTGTTCTGGGATCACTGAGCGCCCCCCTTGGGCTCTAACGAACTATACGCCGTTTTCAGACCGGGAGACCTTGGACACACACGTGGGCTGCGCGGCGGAGGGAGGAGGCCAGGGCCAACTCACCCCCCCCCTTAGTGGGACGGGCCCCTCCGCTGGTCCCACTGACCCCGCTCGGGAGGGGCAAGCGGCCCAAAGGCGCCGCCCCCAAACCAACGGTCCGGGGTGAGAGAGAAGGAGCGAGCGCACGGGCCTTGGCGCGGCCTCGCCTCGATACTCGACCTTCGGCACCTGACCTCCGCCGAGAGCGGAGGGCTGGAAGAGGCGATCGCCCGAATCGGCGCTCGACAGCCCACCCCGGCCGAAGGCGCGAGCGTGGAACCCGCGCGCGGGCGCGCGCCTTCGGCCGCTTTCCTTATTGGCGCCCGCAGGG
>JANHGB010045253.1:46019-57644 GCA_026283785.1 Coracopsis vasa | reverse complement strand
CCGAAGGCTGAGTCAGCGAGAAGCTGAGCCGCTGCCGCGCTCACGGCTTGTCGGGTTTCTGCCCAGGTCCCACCCGGGGGGAGACGCTGGTGAGGCAGCCGCCACCGGCACCGAGCGGCTGCCAGCGCTGCAGCAAGAGCCAGCGTGTTCCACAGAAACGCTGCACAGCAAAGAAAAATAGTAATATCCGGAGCATAGTTCAGTTGGAAATGAAAATTTGAAATCGCAGTCACAGCCAGAAATCGTTTTTCTCTTGCTAGCTGCCCTCTCTCACTTCTTGGAGTTGGGATGTGGGGTCTGGGTCCTTCTGGCTGCGCGTGCGCTTTCCAGGTTTTAGATCAGAACCGTAAGAAATCTTGATGTAAGTCTTTTGGGCTGCCTTTGCTGGTCCATTTATTTATTTACTTTGTCGTAATTTTTTCAGATGGATCTAGTGCATTTTGAGCACACTGGTAATCTGTCTGGGTAGGAATGCAACCAAAACCACACTTAACAAAGCGCGCCTGTGTGGCAGGGTGTTCTTGGAAACATGAAAACCTGTGGTTTAGGGATTATTTCTGGGAGGGGATGCAAGACGTGAGCTGTGTAGGGGAATTTGTTTATTGCTGTGACAGGAGAGAGGCATTAGTGAACTTCCAGAATAATCCCTCTCCTTTGCCTCCACCCTGGGCTGGAAAAATGACCTTTATAAGCGGGATCGTGGCTGACCTTTGTACTGAGACTGTCAAAACAGATGCTATCTGGTTGACAGTTGTAGGCTTATTTTCATGTGCTTATCTGCTAGGTAGCTGATAGAATGGGAAAAAGTATGACTTCACTAATTACGAGAAGTTTTGGTCATTGTGATGAAATAGCAGTGATACTCCATTAATGATCCTCCTGGTCTATGGCCAGGGACATGTGTTGCACAGAGCATAGACAAAGTTCTAGCTCCTAACACAGTCTCAGTGTCTCCTCAGTTTCAGCCGTCTCAAGTTGATACCAAAGGACTGGGATGAGGCATTTCACTTTGATAGGGGTCCCTTGATCAGCTCAATTATTATCATATGCACGCAGACGATTGTGTTCGGTCTCGGTGCAATTACACGGTGTGGTTCAGGAGGGTTGAGGCATTGGCAGTGCATCAGAGATTCTGCCTAACGAAGGAGCAGGCAATAGCACAATGTGCTCCCACAAGTAGCAGGCTAAATGCTGTAGGTTAGAGGAGTTTTAATGTGGTGGTGAATTTTTCATGACACGTTTTGTAGCTGCAACAGCCAAGACAGTTCCATTAGAAAATGAAGATAGGATGCACAGAATAATTTGCCCTACTGAGATCTCTGTTAGTACCACAGCTCATCCTTCTGATGCTCCTTACTTAATCCCCATTTTTCATTCTCCCGGTAGCATGAATTGTTATGACTCATAAAAATCCTTATTACTAATGAAATGTCAGGGTTTACCACTTCTCCATAATGTGGGTGATGTGTTAATTTTTCTCCCACAGACAAGGTTTTGTGGGGATGGTTGTTTCCAGCATTGTTCTCTGTCCTAGAATATGTCCAAAATGTGTTTTGCTGGTGATGTTTGTTAGCTGTCAGCTTTGCAAAGGTGCAGTAGTGGTAGCTGTTTCAAGATAGACTGGTTGTGTTATTTGACTGCACTCCTCGTTTTGGGTATTGAGTAATTGTACATGAATTCAGTCTGAATGTTCTCTGGAGTTTGTGGGTAGTTTGAGGATATTTTAATTGTGCACCCATTTATTAATAGAAGCTTATGGTAAGCTACAAAAAAGAAAAGTGATTTTTTTTTTTACTTCTGCATATGTTGTCCTTGAAAATGAACACGGCACCTTAATTCTGCCAAAGACCCAAGACTCGGTGTGCAGGAATCTTTGGTTGGTTAGTATGGAAATGCCCCCTTCACTTCTGCTCATGATGTTGCAAGAGGCATGAAGTCCTCTACGTGTTGGAAAGTGTCCTTCAGTTCACAGACCTCACTGACAGCATTTATTTCTGACCAGTTTCAGGGCTGACTTCTGGGGGACAAGAACAGCCTTTAAGGATGACCTTAAAGACTTAATGTTTCTTACACAGGCCTCCTGTGTGCCCCAGTGGTGAAATCCTGCTGTCAGGAGTAAGTACACTGTAAAGTAATTGCAGTGAGTAGCATGGAGCTGTGGGACTGCCCTTGTTTATTGTGTGAGCTCCTGCACAGTGCTGCATTCAGGGCTGAGCAGTCCTTTTAGCCCTGTCGAAACAGCAGCTTGTTCTCTCTGCATCTGAGGTGTCACTGGTATTTCCGCAGCTCGTTACTTCTCCCCACTGAGCAGCGTTTTCATACCAAGCAGCAGCCTACAGAAGGAGCAGTGTGCTCCATGGAAGCGGCTTGCCGTGGACCACAAGCCCATGGGCATGGCCCTGCCCTGGAAGGGCTGGCCCCTTGCCAGAGTGACTGGCTGCGTGTCCCTGTGGGTGCGTAGAAAATGCAGCTCAATGCATGTTGAGGTGGAGGTGTTCAGAGCTGGCTGCCAAAGTCCTGCCCCTGGCAGCAGGTGAACATCATCCTCACTGACTGTTTCCAGTGAGCTTCTCTTTGGATGTCCTTACGAGTGCTCAGGGGAGAAAGAAAGCCCAGTACTGAAGCTGCCCTTTTTGGGGTGTTACAGGTTTGTCATCTGTCTGGCCTTGTGAAAGTATTTCCAGGAGTCTGAACCACGTGGCATGTGGCATCCCTTGGTTTCACTGGGATGTTGTTTCCATAGCTCAGTGGATCACAAAGTTGTAACTTCTAATAGTTCAGTTTTGCTTGTGTAGAGTTTATGTGCACAGTCACAAATTATGTGGTCTGATTTAAAGATAAATTAACATGTACAAATAATTTAGATTTCTTCTTTTTTTTTTTTTTAATTAAAGAGGAAAAAAACTCTACAAGACAGATGACTACCCTGAGAAAATAGGAAGAGGCTTAGTTTCTTTCCTAAAAACTATTCTCATGTTGAAAAACTGCAGACATAGGGCAGAGTTCAGGTGGACCAAGTGATATCACAGGCTGTGCAGTAACATGTATATAGCTTCATGAGTTTAATTGCAAAGCAATGTTAAATAAAAAGTTCACTTAAAAAAACCCTTAATAAACATGTGTTCATTTCCTCTCATGCTTATTCTTTACTTATGTCTTAAGCATAAAGACCAAAACATTTTTAAGGATGTTTATGTTCAAAGCAGTTCAGTGTAGTTCATCACTGTGACACTCGCACAGGCGACTACACCAGGCAGCAGAGCTGTGATTTCAGGGAATTAGTGTGGCTTGGTCTGGGTTGAATTACTCAAGACAGTGTTTCTGATGTCCAGTGATTCAAAAGTCTTGCATTTACAGCTGTGATTTATTTTGTGAAACACAGTGCCTAACTCATTGCACTGTGACAGTAAAAGGTGATTGGTTTCTAGTTGCTCATTGCATGCTTAGTGTATTGGTATATTTGGTATATTTTCTATCACTTTTTTTGCTTTTTATCTCTCTTTTTCAAAGATCACAGAAAGGTCAGCAGATCAACTATCTTGATACACAGTTATTTCAACTTCTGTTGTTTCCTATAGCTCTCTCCTTTCTTCTCCCTCTTTCTCTTGAAGTCCTTTGCTATTAAAAAGTTACCTTTCCAGTCTGTTGCCCCACCTTGCTGTTTCCTTCACTCATACTGTTTTGCGGGACTGCCAGTTGCCAGATCCATGTTTATTAAACATACTCTGTAAAAAACAGGATGTTCCATTTGGGGAATTTCAGCGAAAAAAAAAAGCCAGAAAAAGCTGCAGGCTCCTAAATGTTAATGCCTCTTTATTTCTATGGTTCAGAGAGGCTGAGCCCTCCAGAGGGTGTGGAACAAAATAATCAACTTGGTATGGTCCAGCCCCAGAAGCTGCAAGCTGAGGACCTTGGTGGACCTTCCCCAAGTGCAGGAAGGCTTGTTCTGATGTCCCCTGGTACTGCCATGGCAGCAGGAGAAATAGGGCATGCTTTCCAGGAAGCTGCATGGTCAAAGCATCTCCTGGGGCTGTAGGAGTGTGCATACATGGAAAAGTGGAAGGGAACTTTGAAGGGTTTTTCTCCTGTCTTTACAGGAGGCAGGCAGGTAGGTCAGGCCTGATACCTGCTCATGTGCTCGGAGGTTAATCTTCTGCTTTCCCAACAGGGCTAGCGGCTCTTCACAATATTTCTCCATCTCCCAGGGTCTGGTTTGGAGAAGTGCAGCTGAGCACCACTGGTGATGGTGGTCGGCATGGTGGGTGACATCTGGGATAGTGGCCAGGGGACCTAAACCCAACTGTGATTTTTCCAGCTCTTGAGTCAAAGCGCTTTGAGTCAGCATATTGTTTCCTGTCCCGCCGCTGGACTCCTGGATAAATACAGACTCCAGCCTCGTCTGGTTTTCAGGTTGCACTGATGAAGTCACAGCCAGTTACAAATCTGTGCCAAAACCCGTAACTCAGGCACAGGTTTCCATCCATGCTGTCTTTGGGCAGTGTCAACAGGTGGTTTTAGGCAAGACAGTGAATGATTTTGAAGACCCCATGCTACCCAGACATGTGCACTGCAGCTGAAACTTAGATTGAGGCCACAGGGATTTTGGTTTTCTGGAAGGTTTTCAAGATAAGCAGTGGCATACTTGCATTTGGTTTTTTTACTGGTCTGATGTTGATCCTGGAGGGTGTATTTAAATAGCCTTTAAAAATGAAAAGACCTTGCCTATCTGAAACCAGGTGTTTTAGATAAACTTGCAGTTGTACATGCCCACAAAAGGTAAGTGGTGCGCAGTGCCTGTATTAATGCTCCTAAAGATATGCCCTGCCTTGAACTTGTACTTTGATCACAGTGTTTGTACACTTTCGTATCTTTAAAGTCCATTAAGAGAAATGCCATGTAATTCAGGTTGCTGTTTATTAATTTACTATTATCGTGAGCAGGGTGACTAATGGTTATCTCTGATTTAACTCTGAATCAGAGCTGTAGGAAGTGAGAAATAGCTCCTTAATGGTCTGGCAGCTTAATAATTTCTAAGTGAAAATTTACTTGCAGTGTATCATTAACAGAAGGAGAGATGCAGCAAAGCTTGGTCAAAGCATTTGGCATGGATGTGCGTCACAAAATGGCACACTGGAAGTTAGGATTTTGCCCATAAGGCAAAATTAGCTCATTGTGAACGCTGCCTCCTGTTGCCCTCAGAGTGGTCCTTTTTCGTTTACTTACAGCTTGGCTCAGTTACAACTATATGTGTCGAAAGCTTTATCTACTGAGTGGATGCCAAAATGTGTTGGCCTGTTTGGATAGCAGAGCTTGAGAAGGAAGCCAGTCGGATTTTTTTTCCCCTCTTTTTAAACGTGGCTTCTCTGTAGATGCAGCTCTTCAGGGTTTGTTGAGATGGCCTTTTCTCATGCATTTTTGCAAAACAAGCATTTGTACCTACATTTCCAGGACTTTCTAACCTTGCGGTCTTCACAGCCTCTGGCAGAACAAAATGTTTGCTTCGGTATCAAAATGTTTTCAGCTTTCCATTGTACTGCAAAAAAGTGTGTCAATGGAAGGTCATTTTTCAGGCCAGCCCAGCCCTTCTGATGGGGAGATCATTTGTTTGTTGCCAGTGGGTGTGGAAGAGGGAAAACTCCCTCATTTTAGAGGAGGTTTCTGCTGCTGCTGCAGGAGACTCCATTGTGTGCTTGCCTCTGCCCCGGCCCTTGGGCATGATGCTGAGCAAGTCACCTCAGCCATGGCCAGGGCAACTCATTGCATCTGCCCCCATCTTTGCAAAACTGGTCTGCGACCGTGCGGATGGATATGAGGAGCATTGAGCTCTTGGAGGTGCAGCCTGAAGTCCAGGGGAGCTGCTTTTCAAACATGTCATTTTTATAGGGCTTAAGTATTGTGGGAGCTCAAGTCTTGATCTGCTGTTTGCTTTGCTTTCTGCTGTTCTATGCCTGTAAAATTGAGGATGGTGCCACCCTCAGGGGATGGTGGTGTCTGTGGCTCATCCTTGTGTCTCTGACCTTGAGTCCTCAACTGGACTTGTCTGATGCAGCTTGTTGCATTGGATGGCACGCTTAATCGTATGACTGTGGAAGCAACTCTGCCTTCAGCCAAGAGAAAGACCAAGGAAACTGAGTTTGCTTGGCCCTGTCTGCAGTCTTCAGCAGCAGCCAAGAGTGGGGGCCAGGGAAGAGTTTATGACTGGGACACTACAGTGCATTGTC
Source organism: Coracopsis vasa (assembly GCA_026283785.1). Taxonomy (NCBI): domain Eukaryota; kingdom Metazoa; phylum Chordata; class Aves; order Psittaciformes; family Psittacidae; genus Coracopsis; species Coracopsis vasa. Next base: position 51,423 of record JANHGB010045253.1, on the reverse strand, counting down.
CGAACTCCTATTGATTTACAACTCGAGATAGCAGAGGCCCTGCCTTTCTTCCTGATAGTCCTTGATGAACTTTCCTTCCATGAATTCATGTTTATGATATTTTCCAGCCAAGTGAACTTTTGGCCTGCCCAGCCAAGTTCCCCCATTTAACCATGTCCTGCGGGGTGTTTCTGCCTGAGCTTTCCCACAGTCCTTCCTACTGCTGCTTTTGCACTTTACAAACCTTAAAAGGATCACTGAGGTGGAGAGAGATCTCGTGTCGCTTGCTGACAACCATTGACCATTGCAAAGTGGAATGCATGTGGTTGAAGATACCAGGCTCAAGACTGCATGTCCATCCTGGATACTGAATGGGGCAGGGAGAGGCACCATGTGGCTGTGACGCTGAGCCCCCACCAGCCTGAGCTAGTGTCCAGCTTTATTCTTTCAGCAGGCTGCCACCGTGTCCTGTAGGGGTGTGATGAAAGAGAATTAGTTCTTTTACAGAAATATGTATTTTAAAACCTGATGAAGCTGCTTGAAATGCAGATCCTTTGTGATTCCCACTAGAGCTTCTTAACAGATACAGGATTTCTTTCCTGAGAGGGATATGATGAGCATGCTAAAAACAGGTATCTTGTCCCCTTATCGTTGTAGAGGCAGCATGGGCTCAGTTCAACCTGTGCTAGCTTGGAGGAAATTCTGCTTTCTCACTTAGCAGAAGATGGAGCTGGTGTCCCACCTACCTGCTCATAGCTATGGTTAGATGTTGGCTTCCAAGTTTGAAAACCTATTGCAAACTGAGTTAATGGGGACACAAACCGGTTGAATGTGGCTCACTGTGTTATGTGTTAAAGCAGTGCCAGTTCAGCGTTTTAAAAGGTAGCTTAACAGTGGTCCTGGTTTGTTGAACTGATTTGTGGACCAATCAAAGGGAATGGTTTTGGTGAAACGGGATATTGCACTGACAAGTTGGCTCCTGGCGCCCACTGGAGGACCCTCTGAGTAAGCCAGACCCATGTGGCATCTCTGAACAGCAGGGCTTGTGGTTTTGATTGTATCTTACAACTGAACAAGATTTAGTCCAGCTGACAATCTCCACACTGCACGTCAAGTTTTAACTTACGTGGTATTTGGTGTATGAGTCCTGTCTGTCTCTCTGTTCTGTTTTAAGGGATAGGGTGCCTCCCTTGGCATGGTAAGAGGTGGGACATTTACAGTGGCTTATTTACCATAGGGAACCACTACCCATTAGTTAAATTCCTAAATCTCATATTCAGGAAAAAAAAAACCAAACCATGTAGATACAATTCCTACCTGGTTGGTATTTTTTTTTTATACTGAAGTTAATGTGTAGTCACAATATGTACCCTTGTCCTCCATCGCTCTTGTCCCTGAATCTGAGGGACTCATTCTCAGTTTACCATTTCCGTAACCTGATAGTTTGCTCCAAAAGAAGATAGAGAAGCATGGTCTTGTGTACTCGGTAGTTCTTGCTGGTATGGGAATGGTGTTGTGCTGCTCTGTTTTGGTGCAGCATTTCTCATGCAGATGCCCTTGCACTGTGCAAAGCAGCTCAGATGGCTGTTGGTCACAGCTCTGTGCACCACCGGACATTGCATTTGCCAGTGGAGGTCATGGGGCTACACCATCTCTGTGTTTTTTAACTGGTCACCTACCTTCTGGTCACGTAATTCCCTTCTTTTTGGTATTCTCTGAGGTTGGACATTCTTGATCACTTTCTGTGGGTGTTCAATCCCAAAACTTATCTGTACTACAGTAAGGACATAATTTATGTTCCCTCCTTTGGCAAGATAACCAGTTTTGCATTGAGTGTGGTCCAGCAGTCTTGGCATGATCCAGACCAGCCTTATAACAAATGCCACACATCAAAGCAAAGCAGTTCTCCTTTTGCAGTGTCAAACCTATTGTTTGCAAAATGAACTCGAGCTGAACGGCTTAAATGGGTTCATTTAGAGGAGGTAATTTAGCAGAACTGAGCTGAATATTAAAAATAGGGCAATCATGGAAGGATTTATTGTTTAAATTGTTATTTTTATTAGCAGCTGACGAGAGGCTTTGTTTGTCAAATATTTGTTGCCCATGTGGGTATCCCTTGTGATTTCTGGAATGACGATGGGAAGATTGTTTTTAGAACATCTGTACTGGCCTTGCAAATTCATCCCAAAAATGTAGGAGTGCAGGATGACTCACTAGCTTTCCTGTGTCAAGGAAATTAGAGTAGTGACATCATCTAATTCAGAGATAAAGAAATGCCTGACCTGGGTGCCTTCAGAAAGGCAGATTTTAACACCCAACTTGCTGATGTGAAGTCACACAGTCTAAACCTCAGAGTCTGATTTACAAGATGACTGGAACATAGGCCTAGTTTAGTTGTGGGTTTGGGTTGGGTTGTTTTGGGGTTATTTTGCCGAGGGTGCATAAAACTTGATTGTAGCAATGCAAAACATGTACATTTATACCAAAAGAAAAATATTTTCCTGCGGGTTAAGAAAGAGAACACTTTAGCTTACACCACCTTGAAAACCTCATGTGTTAGCGATGTTTGCCATCTCCAGCCGTCTGTCTCCAAGATGAAAGACTGCTTATTTTGGGTAACCGGGATGTCTCTGCTGGTCTCCTTCAGATCACCTGTGTTATGTTCTTGGCAGGGACAAGGGCTGAGGTAGTGATGCAAAAGGACCAAGCATCAAAAGCAGAGGCTCCCAAGGAGCAAGTGAGATCTGCTGTGGTTTATCCAAAGAGCTGAATGAAGAAAGGGAGCCCAGTTCAGCATCCTGCCTGGTGTGAGGGAATGCTGGCAACCCTTGAGCTGCAACCTCTGCAGAGCATTTGGTGACACATCACTGTATTACTCAGCTAAGTCTAAAAAGAAAACACAGCATTATTTCTGTTCACATACACGTGGTGGGAGAGGAGACAAATCCCACATGCAGGAAAGAGGTGAGACAACAGCATGGGAAGTAGGAAGGTGGCCAGTACAGTAATGCATCGTCAGGTGCTTGAGAAGTCTCACTTCCCCATCTGGACCTGCCAGCCAAGCTCTGCACCACAATGGTGGAATTCCTGGTAGTGAAATGGGCAAAATTTCCAGGGTAACTCCATCTTGGTGGGGATTTCCCCTGGGAAAGAATTAAGCTGATTTTGAAGCATTTACTGCCTTAGTCCATTAAATGAATCAAACATAAGTCTATAGGTTTAGGGTTAAGAGAGCTAAATCGGGACTTCAGAGAGTCTGAGGTTTCTCCATTGTTTTTCAGTATGATCATAGTCATATCTTTGGTTCCACAGGCAAAAGCCCCTTCTTTCCCCTCTTCCTCCTTTTCTTCTGAGTATAATAGTTTTGCTTTTCTGCAGCACAGAAAACCCTTTCACAGAAGGTTTTTCCCCCTTATCAGTGATGGATACTTTATCTTCTCTAGGTCAGCTTGCCCATTTGCAAGAGCAGTCATGGGACTTGCCCCGGAAGAAAAAAATCATTATTTAAGGAAAAGCCCCATGAACTTAATTTTTATGCATCAAATTCAACCATTAGGACAAAAGTTAGGGTTTTTTTGGTTTCTTTTGGGTTTTTTTGGTAAGATGGCAGGATTTGGGAGGGGGTTTTAAGCAGTAAGTTAGATCAACCTTCAGAGGCAAGTGTTTGACTTCAAACTTGAAATCTTCTTGATCATTTTATAATTTTAAAAGCCTGTTTTACCATTTGCAAATATTATTAGCTGAAAACATTGATAACATTTTGAAAGCCTTTTTTCCCCCCTCCTGGAGAGATGTCCAGGCTGCAGTACCAAAATAGGGCTAGGTGCTCGTCTAGAAAAAAAAGGAATCGTATTCCTGATTACGTGAGATAGTTCTATGAACAAAAATGCAGCTGGGGGAGTCCTGACGCTACCCTCACTGTTGTGTCTGGGTTTCCCCAGGGCCGTGAGTCCTGCCAGCTGCCAGTTGGATTCTAACCGTGTTCCTACAAAGATGGGCCTCTTGTTAAGTGAGCCAGACGTGTGACTAACATGTGCTTAATAGCACTGCGCTACAAGAGTGTTTCTCCACTGGCTTCGTTCTTGGGCTGATCCATGCTGTGTTTTCAGGAGGGAGTTCCTCTCTGGAATGGGATGTTGCTGCAGCCTGCCACGAGCTGTGCTCTTGGACAGCTTCAAGCACCCTGCCTGTGCCAGCTACAGCAGACAGAGGTACCACCTCAGCAGCGGAGGGGAAGTAAGGGTGCAATAAGGACATTGTTTTAGACCTCATCAGTCTTTGTGATGACCAGCACTGCTTATTAATGACAAATCTTTCCTCCTGCAACACTGGAGAGCTCTGCCTTCTAAGGATGGCTGAGCAAGAGTTGGCCTGAGGGGGCTGTATGCACTTTGGGGATCTTTTGAATGTCCCGCTCAGCTTCTGGCTCTCCTCCTTTGTTTCCACCCCTCAGCATAGCATGTGGCACTTGCACTTATTTCTTGCCCCGGACCCCCTTTGTTATGGAGCCATGGAGACGCTGACTAAAGAAATGGGTAGGTGGGGTAAGGAGGAGGTACTGCCTTGTGTCATAAGGAACAGAGTTTATACATACTTGAATTTCAAGCGGAAGGTAGCAAATCATCCATGTAATTCATTGGGACAAGCCTAAATATTCTTCTAGTGTGCTTTCTATTAATCACGGAGTGGTTCTGCTCCTAACAAATGTCAGCAATGGTTGGGAGCAGTCCCCCAGGCATTTAGCTATCAGATGAGAGAAGATGCTCCCTGGCAAGACCTCTTGTGTGGGTAGTCACATGCAACCTTCTATTTATGTGGGCAAGCTCCGTTTCAGGGCCAAATACTTAACAAAAACCTGAGGTTACTTTTTCAGACACCATGAACTGAGCAGTGGTAGCTCTCAGAGCAGAGGACACTGATGTTTCCTGATTTCCAACAGGTCTATGCTATGGTGTACTCTCTTGTCTCAGGGATCCATATCTTTATGTGAGAGGAGCACCAAGCAAAAGCCTCCTGCCTCTGCCTGCAACCTGCTTTCACAAAGCAGAGGAGCGTCTTGTACCACCAGTGGGGAAAAACTTGTTTGTTTAGGAAGCCAGGCCAGGAGACATTTGGAAATAGCTCAGTCAAGCCTAATCTTAAAGACATCTGAGGTCTCGGTGTCTCCCAGTTTGTCAACCTCATGGAAAGGTTCAGTAGAAGAGAAGGCCAAAAGCAGAGTTAGGATTTGGGTTCTTGGTCTGCTGCATCTGTGGTACAAGGTTTGGAGCCATGTCTTTATTTTTTGTCTCATTTCCTGGATGAGGTAAGGCAGGGTGGGCTGAGTGCTGAGGTCATGCACATGTGGCATACATTCAAATACGGTAAGACACTCTGCACTGTATTTCACTTAATGGCTGAAAATCTTTATTTCTTGCTTTTTCCT
>JANHGB010045253.1:9322-45875 GCA_026283785.1 Coracopsis vasa | reverse complement strand
TTCCCTGCCAGGGGCCCGATATCCAGGCGTGAGTGTGTTGTGATGATAATTGGATTACCTCTTTTAAATATGTTTGGGTTACAATGACGAGGTTAAACTGTGGGATTAAAATCAGTAGGACAGCCCCGGATCTGATTAAACCCTGTCCACCACTTATCTCTGCCTCCCAGCTGTCTTGCAGTATATGCTTCTTCAGATGAAATCTCTCCAGGGTTTGCTCTCAGGCCATTGATGCTTATTTTGGTGGTGCCTTCCCTCTGTTCTGATCCTCTGATCTCAGTTCTGGCTTCCCAAGCCATGCCCCAGCTGGGGGATGATTGGGCAGGAAGTTGGTGTTTCCAGCCAAGCAAGCTGCCATCCCAGACATCTGCTGCTTGCTTGTGTTTCTCTCTCTTGCTTTACTTTTGGTGTAGCTGGCGACCAGAGTTTGAGTTGGTGTATGGCAGGCGGCTGCTCAGGGTTAGGAAGAGTTTACCACCAAGATTATTGACATAGCATTAAAATCAGAGGGATTCGGTACCAGCTCCCAGCAGATCAGAGAGGTTTGACAGTGTTGCCACATTGCAAAAATGCCCTCAATGATGTTTTCCCTAGCTCCAAAAGATGCCAGCATGCAAAATAAAAGCTCTGAGATGCACGCACCGGGAAGATTTATGGCACAGCAATGTGTACTTATAACAATCTCGTTACGTCAGCCGTGTAAGAATGTGTTAGTTCCTGCATCTGCCCAAGGCACGGATGTTATCGTAGTTCATCTCCTGCAGGACGGATCCGGCAGATCAACATTCTGCAAAGGCAGGTGTGTAGCTGGAGTTCCTATTGATGCAGAGGCCGTGACAGAGAGATTCGAAGCACGCACGTTCATTTCTCCGTGCAGAAATATCAGTCTCGTCTGTTGTGGTTTGCAAACAAATTGCAAAATAGATGCTTTGTGGTTTCTGGAGTGCTGCACTTGAGGAGTGTGTGATCACGGGGCAGGTGTTAGGCTGCAGCAGGGGAGGCTTTGCTGCAGGGCTGAGTGGTTGCAGGCTGTTGGGAAGGTGAGTTTGGGCACGTGTGCTGTGCTGAGGGTCCTTGGCTAGGTGATGTATAACTTCCCAGCAGTGCTGGAGCTCAACCAGGAGTAAACACAGCAGAAGCACACCTGTGCATCCTGGGAGAAAGGGTTATTTTTGTCAGCTGGATCTTCTGCGTATGCTCATTTAGTCTCTGCCCAAGTTGGAACCCCTGGGAACGGGTGGAAATTAAACCGCTGTGGTGCTGGCTCACCTTTGCAAGCTCAAAATGTTCAAACAGACTTTTGAGACCCCTCTGCAAGAAACCCCAAACAAAATGGAATGAAACACAGAAACCAGATCTTTTATTTTCTGAGTCACCAGGATGCATGGAGCTCACTCATGTTTTCAGGGTCAGATCTAGAGAGGTTTTGTTTCTTTGGTTTTGTTTTGCTGCGGTACCCAGGCTCTGTGTTTCAGACAGCATCTTGTCCATCCACTACACTCCAACCCCCAAATAATTGATTTTATCCTTTGAAACAACTGCAAAAGGGGAGGAAGTGATGTCAGGGACGCGCTCTGGTTGATGTGGCAATGAAAATGGGAAGCAAGAGTCCCTGGAGTGAGAAGATGCATTGATGGAGGCTGTTGAGACTAAAGTCCTGGAAATCATACTGAAGTGTTAATGGCATAGCAAGAAGAGGGGAAAAAAACCCAATCAGGCTGTTCTGCTAACATGTTTAAAAGGGAAACTTAGCTTTATTTTTCTCCCATTCCTTATTTTTTTTTTTTCTTTTTCTTGTCAAAATTTTATGCTTGGACAAATGGAATGGGATCCCTTCTCTGCTATGACCTCAGATGTAGAAATATTTATATAGCAAGATGTAAACCATGGGAAAGGCCAGACCTGCTCTTGAACTGATGATATGAAACTGAGGATAAACCTGTGGTTGTACAGAATTTGCCTGTGGAGAAAATATTTATATCCTTGTTCCCGCCTGAGAATTTTCCTTTGGATGCTTCAGTTGGAAATTCTCACTATTAATAAGATCTTGTAGATATTATATGTGCAAAAAATCATTGTCTAAGTACCACTGCTGGCACTGCAGGACACAAACAGGCTGGTTTAGTTTGCATCCCAGTGAAGAAGCTGAGGCTGCTCTGCGTACAGCAGGTCAACATTAGGAAGCACCAAAACTCACGCCTTTGGCTCAGCACTGTGCTGATCCCTTGTTTGCACTTGGAAGCGCATGCATATGTGTTAGGTATTCTTTCCTCTGCCTATCCCACCGTGTTTCCCATCTGGGTCCTGGTTTTGCTCAGCTCAGCCCTCTGAGTTGCCGTTTCATGCCCCAGCTGCAGTTATTAGCAGCCGTGTCATGTTGAACACACCAAGTACATCAGCAGCTACAAAGCTGCTTTTGTTTTGCAAACGTAATTAAAATAATAGGCGAGTCTGCCTGTATTTTAAAATGCCAAAGAGGCAGGGAGTGTGCTGCCTGTACCTCTGCACAGACTCTCTGTCCTCTCATGCCCGCCTGCGGGTGTATCAGTCACCTGGCAGCACTCCTGCAACAAAGCAAACCACCTTCTGCTACTGCCAGCAGTGACAGACATGAAGGCATTGCTACCAGAGCGCTCTGAGCAGAGGGAAATACTGTCTTCAAACAACAAGCCTGCGCTGTTCACACAGAAATCCAACTTACAGCAAAGTGACAATTTGCTGAGGTTTACTGTGATGTCTCATGCAGATTTTCAGTGGGTTTGCGTTTCTCTCCCTTATGTTAGTCCCAGATGAAATTTTCTTTGGTACAGAGAACAACAAGGTAACAAAATTGGTTTATTTTGCTTTGTTTTCATCAGGGGTCAACCAATGTGGTTTACCAAGCCCATCACGTCAGCAGGAGTAAGAGAGGTCAGGTCGTCGGTACCAGGGGTGGATTTCGAGGCTGCACGGTTTGGCTAACAGGTATTTTTGTCTGGGCACAAAAGCATGGCGTCATGTGTGAAACCCACTTGCACAAATGAGTATGGCTCGGAGGTGGGGATTTGGGATCTGCAGGAAACATCAGCGTTCCGTGTGAACTGGGAATTGCAAAACATTTACATGAGGGAAACACCGACACACGGTGCTGGCACAGCAAGATATTCTCTCTGGCAGCTTCTGCCCGTAACTAATGGTTTTATGAATTTCACAGCTGTTATCAGCCTCCTTTGAACACGTCAGAAGCCCTTAGGGTCACACTTGTTGTTCCTAAGTGTATGGCTTAGAAAGCCTTGGCTCAGATCCAATGAAACATGCCCAGGGTTGTCCAAGAGAGCATGCAGATGTTTTCATTCTGGGTTGGTGGGAAGTGTATTGGGACACCTAGGTTTACTGTGTTTAAAGTGACCTCGTGAGCAGCACAGCAAGGCACTTGTCTTGTCTGAAGAATAAATACTTCCATGAAGTTATTCTCTGGAAAATGAGTTGCACTGGAAGCAATTCCGTGCACAGCCAGTGCAGGTTTCTTATGTTATTTCTATTTTCATATGCCTTTAGATGTGTTGCCCTTCTCTTCTGCTTTGAAAGATAAACTCATTGTTTTAAGATTAGAGCCTGCTAGAAATGGCAATTGCATTTCTTTTGCTCCACTAATATATACACAACTCTATCTTCTGCTGCTTGTCCAGTCATTTCTTTGCTTGTTAAATATTGCTATTTTCTTTGACTGCCAGATGTTGAAAGATGTATTTGGAAGGGTTTGTAAAGCCATTCTGGTTTGCCTTTATGTCAGTTTATGTGCTAGATGTTGGCTTAAAACACATTTCTGTTTTGTTCTACTTTTCAATTTTGAAAAGAAGGTCAACAGCTAATCTGGTTTAATATAATTTCTGAAGCCAAAAAATCTATCCAGGGCAACTTCCTTCTTTTTTGATTATCACTCAGAAATCTTGTGTCTGAAAGGTAGGTTTGTGTTTCTCTGGCTGATGATTATTCTTTGAAATAGAGAGTGGTCTCCTAACTTTCTATCAATTTAATTTTAAGAAACTATATAGAAAGACATTTTATTACATGGACTACGTGGATTAAATGGAAGGGCACTTGAATGCCCTACATTGCCAGCTCAGGACAGCTATTGATTAGTCTGTTGTACTACAAAAAACAAAGGCACAGCCAGCAGGGTTCATCTCTGCCCAGCCAGGTTTCCTCTCCAGCACAAACACGGCTGTTCTGCATCAAACCAAAAGTCCACCTCACCCAGGGCCTTTTCTACATGAGCAGTCACTGGTAGGTGTCACGCAAAGGGTATAAAACCAGGTGAGCAGATGATGCTATCTCCATAGGAGATTCTCCTGAAGCTATTTCCTGAGACAAGTGTGGTGTTTGGAGTTGCTATCTCTCCTAAGTCAAGGTCCTCTTCCATCTCAAGAATTTTTTTCAACACCCAAGGGAAAGGAGGAAGTTTGTGCTCCAGGTGCACTTGCTGCTTTCTAACACAGCCAGTAGCAAGTGCTTTTTCTTCAAGTGAATGGAGCTGGGATGGGAAGCAGCCACCTCCTTTTGGATTGTTGTCTTTCTGGTTGATGAATCCAGGAGACACAGACACCTGAAGATGCACTGCTTGTCTGCCCAACCATCCTGCTCTGTGCTCATACAGATCTGTGGGTGCTGCTTTGTGGTGTCTGTGGATACAGACCGGCAATTGCTGATGGAGCCTGTCCCACTATTTGCAGGAAGAATCTCTCCTTGGGTTCAATCTGGAAGAACATTTGGCTGTTCATGGGGAAAGCAGGAGGAGGAAGATGCTGAGAGACTTACAGGCAACAGCATCCATTCGAGCTTCCCCTTCTTACTGATACTTATTTGTCCCACCATGGCTCAGCAAGAGGTATTTTTGTAAGGCTACTGGAGTGAAGCCCTCCAGATTTTGGGATATAGCAGCTTTTCTTATGGCATTAATGCCACCCCTTCAATAAGAAGGGTTGACCAGAACTCTGTGGTGGTAACTGTGTGCTAAAAAGGTGAATCCAACTTCCCCATGTAATTCCTTCCTAAAGCCATGTAAGACAGAAGGAGTTTTGTTGCCAATGTCCTAGGAGGTATTGCAATACACTGTCATTTTTGCTCTTCTGATCTCAAACCTGACCCTCACTTTTCTGTCTTCAACAGGCCTTTCTGGAGCTGGCAAGACAACCATTGGGTTTGCTCTGGAAGAGTACTTGGTCTCTCATGGCATCCCTTGCTATTCCCTGGATGGTGATAATGTTCGGCATGGCTTGAATAAAAACCTGGGTTTCTCAGCTGGGGACCGTGAGGAGAACATCCGCCGCATTGCAGAGGTGGCCAGGCTGTTTGCTGATGCTGGCCTTGTCTGCATAACTAGTTTCATTTCTCCATTTGCAAAGGTAATCTCACTGCATCATATTCTGCTCTTTTCTGGGCAGCCTAGATCTCATGATTGTTCTTAGGGAAGAGAGAGTTACGTAGAGGACTTGTTATGTATGCTGTCAGATGCTCCTTTTAACTAAAATACACCAATACACAGAACTACATGCAATCAGTACAAATTTCTCGAGGTCAGTTTGACATGATCTTTTTGAATATATTCAGTGTTACAAATCAATTAAAAGCTGATTAAAAATCAATTAAAAGCTGAGAGAAGTTTAAAATCTCCCTACAGAGGCTCCTTCTGTTAACTCATTAGGAGGCAGAAAAGAGGCATAGAAGCAGTAGTCTGTCATAGCACTATCACTGCTCTGTTTGAAGAGCTACTGACTGTGTTTTTATGCTTCCTGAGAATACCAAGTAGCTGCTGTTATCAGGCTGATGCAAGGAGTTCCTTTTTTTTTTTGACACAGGACAGATAACTATTCACATTCTGAAGTTCTGCTGATCTCCTTCATGAAGGGATCTTCTTGATCTTTCAGATGATCTTTCAGATGGAAAACACTGAAAACAGATGAAAGTTGTAGAACTCTTTTTTTAAAGTATCTTTAAAGAAAAGGGGGGGAAGGGAGATGAAAAATCCTCATTAGAATTAGTGTAAATTTATTAAATCTGTATCAGAGATGTATTTACATCTGTCGAATTCCAGGACACGTCATATGGTAGGAAGATGCTTGCTGCAATTCAGGCATATGCGATTTTCCCATCTTTCTTCTAACAGGATCGTAAAAATGCACGGAAAATTCATGAAGCAGCTGGACTTCCTTTCTTTGAAATCTTTGTAGATGCTCCTCTAAGTATTTGTGAAAGCAGAGATGTGAAGGGTCTGTACAAAAAGGCAAGAGCTGGAGAGATCAAAGGTATGGAGGAGTGGGCTCTTATTTTGCCTTTTGCTTTCCAAAGTGTTGGATATCTTGTCATTGCAGCTCTGCACATAGAGGTGGGTTACTAAAGGCCCTTTGTAGTGGGCAGGAGTATCCTGTTTCCCTAATCTTTCTGTCACAAGTGTCACTTGTAGTACTCAGCACGGTTGCATGCTCATGGTTGTTTGCACAGTGTTGTTGGCTCTAGGGCACAGAGTATTACATTAAATAAATTTAGTTTGGGTTTAATTGTCCGTAGGATTCACGGGAATTGACTCAGAGTACGAGAAGCCCGAGTCTCCTGAACTAGTGCTGAAAACGAACGTTGCGTCAGTGTCTGAATGTATTCAGCAGGTTGTGGAGCTCCTCCAAATACAAGTAGGTCATTTTTATGCCACCGCCGCTGGCAGCTTTGTAAAGCTGCTTTCGGATGCAGACTTTTTGGTGTGCACTTGAAAGCCAGCGTGCTGCTTACAATTGCTGTCTGTCTCTCTCTTTCAGAACATTGTGCCCCACAGCTCAGTTAAGGACATTCTTGAGCTCTTTGTGCCTGAAAATAAACTCAATACTGTACGAGCTGAAGCGGAGATGCTACCATCTGTAGAGATCACTAAGGTATCATCACACATGGATAATGTGCTGTGATTCAGTCATTATTTAGCTATTTGAAGGGTAGAAGCTTTGATGGGGTTGTTGCTAGAAGGGGCTCTGTTCCTCTGATGGCTGTGTCCTTTTGTGGCTGAGGTTTATGGTGAGCTGAAGTGTGGTCCTAATCCTCAGCCATTTTCTGCTGTGTCTCCACCCCGTGCTGTAGCAAGCCAGGGGTGTCAGACTCCTCTGTTGTGTTACTACAGCCCTGCAGGCAGTTGTGCTATGAAAGTGTGTGAGTCTGGCTTGAAAAACACCCCCAGGCTAATCCCCTCACAGCTTTCTCCCCCCTTATGAATGTCCTGTATTTGAAGCAAAACGAATGAGAGCGCTGAAGAAGCAGAAGGGAAGGACAAGCAACCTCTCAGTGTGCCCTGGTGACAGCAGTGCCATTTGGGTTTGTTTTGCAGCTGGATCTGCAGTGGGTGCAGGTGCTGAGCGAAGGCTGGGCCACTCCGCTGACCGGCTTCATGCGCGAGGCAGAGTACTTGCAAGTGATCCACTTTGGCACCCTGCTGAACGGTACGAACCCCCATGCTTTGCATTAACGCTGGCCGGCAAGCAGCTGCGCGACGGGACGCTTACCCGGTGGTGCCTCAGCAGGCAGCCACATAGAAAAGCTTAATGTTCAGCAGTGTTTTCCTCCTTCTTTACTCTCACATGTTAAATGCGAAGGTCTGTAAATGACTGTGGGGGCCAGTAAGCTGTGCTCCAAAACACGCCAAAGGTTACAGAATGTGACAGCTTTCACTGCGCTAGGCCTGGTGCTCAGGCACACAGTTTTGAGATCTTGCATGGTGCCGGTCAAACATTTCGGGAGCCATTGTGTAGCTCTTTTCATGCTTGGTTGTACTAGGGTAAATAAAGATGCAAAGCCAAAGCCAAGTAAGCAGGGAGGCTGCCAGGCTGAATTTGAGGTGGGAGGACAAGGCGGCTGTTACTTGGGAACAGGAGCAGAGCCTGATTTCACTTTTTTCCCCCTATTTTCCTGATTATCCATTACTGTGACCTGGAAGAAATCAGATTTATCTATTCATTAGCAATGTGTTTGAGGTGCTTCATGCCTGGAAATGACAAAAAGTACTCAGGCAGTGATTGTCTACAGCTGAGACCAGGGTGGTAGATATTTCTGTCCTGTTTCTCAGCTGTGGATGCTGTTGCTGTGATTTCACATGCACACACGACACTCACTTTGGGTTTTGTAGACCTGATAGTGATCTCTGGCATTGGGTATTTGGGATCTTGGCAACTGACTCCCTTTGAGTCTCGCCCTCCTTCTAGAGGATCTGATAGTCAAGCAGTAACTTGCTGCTATTAGGATTTGGGCACCATGCAGCAGATGCAAAGCTCAGGACTGCTTGCTTTGGACCAGAGGAGTGTCTATATGCAGGCTTCTGCCTTCAGACGTGTCACAGCCTTTTACCTTCCACTTATTGTGCAAACAGTGTTCAGAAACACATGTCCTCGTTATCAGACCCTAGTCTGTGGTCTTTGAGCTACCTGTTGTGCCTGACAAAGTACAGATGCACCCTGTAATGACTGTGTTGCTCCAGAGCTCCGTACTTTGCACCGAAGGCTTGTCTCAGCACTATTTTTGGGGTGCTCGTCCCAAGCCTGTCAGCTTCACTGAGCACAGGTCCCCTGGGGTCTGTGGGCATACGTTCAGGATTTGTAGGGCTCTGTGGGGTCAGAGACAAAGCCCAGAACACTGGCTTTTGCTGGGGGGATGAACACTCCAGTGCAAGGTCTTTGTAGTAGCATCAGTCCACAGTCCACCTTGTCTCCGCAGAGGTCTCTAAACTCAACATCTGCATGGTCAGACCCACAGGGTGACATCTGTGCAGGAGGAAGAACATCCCTGGTTTGCTTGGATGAGCTTTAGGGAACAGTGGAGAGTTTCCACCTCATGGTGCTCAGGCTGGGATGTGGCAGCATTGCCAAAGAGAGACTTGAGGCTGGTCTTTCAAGAGTCATTGTTCCAGCCCTCTTGCCCTGGGGTGCGGGTGATGGTTTTGACAGCTCGAGCTGTGCCTGAAAGGGCCGCGATAGTTTTGGTGTACTTCTGCAAGTTAGTGCTCCTTTTGCTCACACTTTGAGCAGTAAATTCCACCTTGACACCACCAACAGTTGGGTGGATTGAGGTGCTTTGTGTAGGGGCATGATGGCCACCAGGAAGAAAGGTGGATCTGTGCATTGTATGGCAGCAGGAGCGTCACAGAGTCTCCAGCACTCTGCCCTCCACACCACTGATGGGTGCCTCTGCTGGGACTGGGTGGCAGCAAAAAAGCATAGGTGGTGTACATCACTCCCAGCCAGTGCAACCCATGTTGGATGGGCGAGCGCTGGAGAGGCAGGGGCAGCACCATGGAAGACAGCAGCCACACCAGCAGGCACCCTGCCTGCGATTAGGTGCTGCTTGCCAGAAGGGCTTTGGTTCTTGTAATGAGTGCTGCAACTGGTGCATGTGGGTGTTAATTGTGTTAATTGTGTTTGTATTCTCCCAGGAAGGAATCCTTCTGTAGCTGGTATGTATATAACTATTCTTAGGTTGTACAGAATGACTTCAATTTACATTTGTTTGCTATAAAATAATTTTCTGAGATTTAAAAAAAAAGGACAATTATTAAGACTATCATAAACTGCCACAGCCTGTTTGTGATTCATCTGGGTACGAAGTGGCATGACCCATCCCATGTCCTTTTAATTAATTTTATAATTACCTTTGCTGGGGTGATTTATCTTTTTTAAACTCTGCATCTTGCATTTGGAAATGGAGCATGGAGAGTCTCAGCTACAGCATCATTTGTTGCTTTCATAATTCAGCCTTTTCCATGCTGACTTTATTGACTAATCACTGAGTAACATAATTTAAATGTATGAAGTTGACATTGATTGGATCCCATGCGACTATAGTTATGATTATTCATGAAGGAGCTTGAAAATTGCTGCCTGGCAGACAAATGATACCTAAGTGTGAATTAAAAGTAAATGCAAACATTTCAATAAAGGTTTTTTAAACAACTACATCGTAGACAAAATCGTCAAATTAAGACTCTCAAGGGTCCAAAGTGATTTCAGTCAGATCAGAACAAATTGAATCAATGATTTGTTTGTTCTTGTTTGTAAATGGAAATCCACGGGAGAGACTGATTCTCCTTTATTAATATCCTGATATCAAAGAAGAAATGGGAGAACCTTAGTGGAGGACTGGGAAATTGGGAGAGTGGGGATAAAACCAACATGACTTCAATTTATTAGGGACAGCAGTGAGATTGGAAACTACACATGCAAAGGTAGACTCACTGTATATACACAGAAAGTAGATTAAAAATGGACTCTGCAGAGATGCAAAGGAGGAGGAATAATAGTATAGAGATATCCAGGAAAATAATACAACAGAGAAACAGAGCAAAGTGTGACAGTGTTTTTCCAGTTGGAAGAGGCAGTTCAAGAGGAGGTGGGCAAGGAATGAGATGCCCTAGGGAACACCAAGTTGGAGCCATCTTAATAGAGATTGTTCTCCTGGTGGAGGAGGTTATATCCAGGGTCGCATTTTCCCAGTACATTTAAATTTTGCAAAGAGACTTCACAACAAACTAGCTGGAGAAGAACGAGACTTTCCAGGGAGACGGAGAGTGCAGAAAATAATTAAATGCTTCAGGTATCTTTGAGCCATCTCTGGCCCAAAGACAAGGAGCTTTCGAATTCCACTAACATCGTTATTTGTTGGCAGTGCAGAAAAAAGTGGGGCAATGAATAAATTTGCAAGACTAATGGTGAATCTCTGAGCTGGTCCTGGAAAACTTTGCTCTCCAAAGGGAGAGTGTGTGCCTCTGAAAGCCTCTGTTTACTCAATGCCCAAGGCTGGAGTACATTAAAATCCTCCCTCTCTCTTGCCAGACGGCATTGTCAACCTGAGCATCCCCATCGTGCTGCCAGTCTCTGTGGAGGACAAGGAGCGGCTGGAGGGCTACGAGGCGCTGGCACTAAGCTACCTGGGGCGGAGGGTGGCGGTCCTGAAGAACCCCGAGTACTTTGAGCACAGGAAGGAGGAGCGCTGCGCCCGCATCTGGGGCACCACCTGCGCAAAGCACCCACACGTCAAGGTAGGTTTGTCCCCGCGCTGCCCTGGGAAACCTGGCCGTTTCTAAGGTTCTGAGGGCTGCGGGTGTCCTATCGGCGTTCCAAGACCAGCTCCTCAGTGGGAACCATTGCGTCCCAAGCAGACTGGACTGAATTTTTAGGCTTGCTGTTTTAAGAAGAACATCTGATAACAAGCACAAAGTGAGAGGAAGAATGAGCATGCTGCTGAGGAGCTGCTCCTTTCATCCACTCATCTTCACCAGTGTGCCTACATTCAGACATTTTTAGTATGGCTACCAACTTAGGCTCCAATGTTTTCCTGCATTTGCGGTGTGACAATCACAGTGATGCTGCCAAACACTAATCATAGAACCATAGAATGGTTTGGTTTGGAAGGGACCTTAAAGCTCATCCAGTTCCACCCCCCATGCTACAGGCAGGGACACCTGCCACTAGACCAGGTTGCTCAAAGCCCCGTCCAACCTGGCCTTGGACACTGCCAGCGATGGGGCAGCGACAGTTTCTCTGGGCAACCTGTGCCAGGGCCTCACCACCCTCACAGGAAAGAACTTCTTCCTAATACCTAATCTAAATCTCCCCTGTGTCGGTTTAAAGCCGTTCCCCCTTGTCCTATCACTACATGTCCTTGTAAGAAGCCCCTCTCCAGCTGTCTTGTACTCCCTACTTCAGGCATTGTTAGGCTGCTCTAAAGGTGTTCCTGGAGCCTTCTCTTCTCCAGACTGAACAAGCCCAGCTCTCTCAGCCTGCCTCCATAGCAGAGGTGCTCCAGCCCTCAGAGCATCTTCATGGCCTCCTCTGGACTCACTCCAACAAGTCCATGTTCTTCCTGTTTTGGGGGCCCCAAAGCTGGACACAGAACTGTAGGGGGAGGTCTCACCAGAGTGGATAGAGGGGTAGAATCCCCTCCCTTAACCTGCTGATCACGCTCCTTTCATTGCAGCCCAGGATAATGTTGGCTTTCTGGGCTGCAAGTGCACACAGTACTAACGCTGCAGAACGCTGACTCGTGCTTCTTTTAGCTACGTTTTACTCCTCAATTTGGCTGCTTCGTGCAGGCAGCCAACAAGGGTGTTACATTTTTACAGCTTATCTCTTCCCACTAACTCTCTGGCAGTACAAAGAACATCATCCTTCAGAAAGGAAGAGCTCCAGGTTACGCTGAGTGACTTGAGCTGTCTGCTTAAAAAGACTAAAGCTGAGTTAATTCCTTTTTCCTACCTTAAAATACATCTTCTAATTATTCGGCAGCAGTTGCTCACCTTGCATATTCCCAGGAGGAAAAAGCAAAGAGTGAGGTGGAGGAGGGTCTTGTGCCATAACCTGTAGACCTCAGTCTGCCAGAGGGGGGTCCAGCAGCCAGTACGGTGGTAAGGATTCAGTGGCTGATGCCTCACTTTGTAGGGTTACACAGATCATGACATTCAATTCATGTGATAACTGTAAGAATGTTTCCCACCTATAATGTGCTGAAAGGAAACATCACCCTGCAAGCAGAGTCAAGCCTAACAGTTTTCAAACGAGAATGGGAATGGGAAAAGGAGGTATTTTGCTGTCCCCTCCATAATGCGTGTGTGTGTAATTCACAGATGGTGATGGAAAGTGGAGACTGGCTGGTTGGTGGAGACCTGCTTGTGCTGGAGAAGATCAAATGGAACGATGGGCTGGACCAGTACCGCCTGACACCGCTCGCCCTCAAGCAGAAATTCATGGAAATGAACGCTGGTGAGTGCCCTGGGTTTCCACTGGTGACATGGCCCTTCTTTGCCCTGCCTGGCACTGGGAGATCTGTGTGATCTGGCATTACTTGCTCTCAAGCTCACGGTACTTGCCACATTGCTTCTGAATCTCCCAAAATGGAACTATGCAGGTGGGGTGAGCAGTAAAAGGGACACAGGGTATGGCACAAAAAGTGGCATGGGGTCTTCTTGGTTAAGGGCAGTGTTTGCCATGGGTTGTATCTTCAGTGGGCCTTTCCGAGCATGGCACTGAAAAGCGTTGAGCATTGTGTCTTCTCTGGCAGGTCAGAGCCTCTCTTTCTGTACCCTGGGCATTTAAAGCCCTGTGCTGATGTGCTTGGCATTCACACATGGGGTTCAGCTTAGGTGTCTTCTACCAGGTATTTATTCCAGCCGGCTGGCAGGCATCACACACCTACCCTCACTCTAGGGGGAGAGTGTCAGCCTTCCTGAAGGTGCCATCAAGCTTGGAGAGGGGGCAGGTCACTTGAGAAGTCAGGGACCTCAGTGGAGGTGTCAGTGGCATGGAAGAACATTTGTAGGAGAGCTGATAGGACTGAAATGGGCACCAAAGGAAGGATGTGCAATGAAAATAAACTTCACAGATTGATCACCTAAGGTATTTAGGGCTTCACACATGTGAAGATAGGACACGCAGCTTGTGATGTACATATCTTATGACTGTTGAGATGTGTCGTGTGTAAATGAAGCCGCAGGGTCTGATGACCAGCACAAGCCTGTGACCATCTGAATCTTTCCCTTTTAGATGCTGTCTTTGCATTTCAGCTGCGCAACCCCGTTCACAATGGGCATGCCCTGCTCATGCAGGACACGAGGCGCCAGCTTTTGGAGAAGGGATACAAAAACCCCGTGCTTCTCCTGCACCCCCTGGGGGGGTGGACCAAAGATGACGATGTCCCGCTGGAGTGGCGGATGAAGCAGCATGCAGCGGTGCTGGAGGAGCAAGTCCTGGACCCCAAGTCAACCATCGTTGCCATCTTCCCTTCTCCCATGCTCTACGCGGGCCCCACAGAGGTAATGTAGCCATCAGCTGCTCACTGAGACAAGGTGTAAAGCCTGTCCATGGGCATGCCTGCTGCCAGCCTGCCTGTGCAGCCCCAGAAGGTCACAGGGAGTTGATATTAGCTCCATCACGGTTCACCTGCAGCTTACTGCAGCAGCTGTCTACCAGCAGAGCTCAACTCTGTGGGCTCCCATGTTTTCATAAGCTGTGTGAGGAGCTGGGGAGAAGGGGACTAGAAACAGACTTTGCTGCTGTAACCTTCTTCTCTGTCAGGCAGGGACATTCATTTGTTTTCTCTGAGTGGTTTCCCTTCTGCCCCTGAATCAGTGGGATGAAAGTGCTGAACCTTCCTTGAAGGGGGAAGGAAAGGGATGTGTGAGTAACCTTTGCCTGTGTGGGGCCCAAGGGATGGTGAGCACTGTCTTTGCATGTTCAAAAAGCAAACCACTGCCTCCATTAGCTGTAACAAGACCAGTTCCCATCCCCAATATTTCCCTTGGAGTATACGTCCTTAGGAGAACCGTGATGTTGCATCAGGTCTAAGCAGTGGAAGGTGTGTCTGGGTGGCCTGATCGCCATGAGAAACTGCAGCGAGGCTGCTGAACATCTCCTGCCTGCCTGCATGGGGATCACTAGGATCTCTTTTGCAGCCCAGGATGGGCATCTCAGTTGCTGCTCAGCCCTCAGCCAGTGCTGCTGGTGTCTCTCCTTTGCAGGTGCAGTGGCACTGCCGAGCTCGCATGATTGCTGGGGCCAATTTCTACATTGTGGGGCGCGATCCTGCAGGCATGCCTCACCCCGAGACCAAGAAGGACCTCTACGAGCCCACACAAGGAGGGAAGGTCCTCAGCATGGCACCAGGCCTGACCTCAGTGGAGATCATCCCCTTCCGGGTGGCTGCTTACAATAAAGTGAAAAGGGCCATGGATTTTTATGACCCAAAAAGGTAAAGCAGGCAGCAGTGTCACTGCTGCTTCAGCCTGCACAGCGCGGGCACCTTGGGATCGTGTCTGGCTGCAAGGGGAAAGGCAAAAGCAGATCGTAAACCCAGGCATGAATCTGCAGACGGGCTCCACCAGTGCTGGGAGGTTTCCAACCATGCAGCTGGCATGGCAGAAGAGCTGCGCTGGGGCAGTCCGAGCTGGTTGTGCTGATTTCTCACCTGTCTTTGTTCTGTGCAGGCACAACGATTTTGACTTCATCTCGGGGACACGCATGAGGAGGCTTGCTCGTGAAGGTGAAAACCCACCAGACGGCTTCATGGCCCCCAAAGCTTGGAAAGTCCTAACCGAGTACTACCAGTCACTGGGAAAACAGAATTAACACTACTCCTCCTCCCTAGAAATGCTTGTATTAAGAGTGAGCAATGATTGATTGATTCCCTATGACACAGATCAGTTACTCGGCATTTCCAATGCTCTGCCTGTAGGATTTTTCTACCTTGGTCAGAGTGGTTTTTACTAATCAGAAATAATTTGAGCCTGGTCCTTCCCCCGTGGAAGCTGCCAGGAGCATCCCCGTGGAACTAGAAGGGAAGGGCAGCGAGCCCTTCATTCCCAGCTGGGCGCAGCTACAGGAAGCCCAGCACAGCCCCTGGGTGGGCCAGCTGGATTGTTCCAGTGCCACCAGAGCCAGGCACCAGCCCCCGATGCAGAGCTGGGACCTCAGAACCAGGATAAAATCCACGCCTGTCCCTTGTGTGGAGCCGAAATGAAGAAGTGCCTTTTTGCTACCCCTCAGCCAGCCCTGCCTGAAGAGGAAGGAGCCACTGAAGTGCGGAGCAGCTGCTACTGCCAGGTTGGAAGAGGGAAACAGGCACACAGTGCTTGGATCCATTCGCTGTCCTCCAGGTTGTCCCATAGGCCATTTTTGCCAACAAACAGTGGGTTTTTTTTAAATGCCCTTTTTTAAAAAGGATTTTTTAAAATCAGCTTTGACCATCGCTCGTTCCTTGGGGCTGAGCCAGCTGCTCACTGTCCTTCCTTGCTTCCTCCTGCTTGATCTCTCTGGTCAAAACAAAACCTGGGCTGAGCATTACTGATGCTCTGAGTTCAGCTTTCCATAGCAATCCTTGCCTTCACAGCCTAGGGGGCCCAGGGATGGGGAAAGCTGTTCCTGGGAGGCACCGCAAAGCCTGGGAGATCTTTGAGAAAGTTCAGGGCAGCAGTTAAAAAGTGGAGATGATTTTTACGTGCTTTCATGGGTATCCTCACACGTAGCAGGATTGCATCCCCCCTTTCCTTTGCCTGTGCTTCTCCCAGCTGAAAGGCAAATTAAAGGCAAACCAGCAAAATCACAGTGTGAGGTGGGTCCAAGAGGCTGTACCTGTTAAACCAAGTGAGAGATGGCTCAAGCACTTGCCTTCATCTCTACCCGTAATCCCACATGGGTACAGGTGTCCTGATTTTACTTAGTACTTGTGGGCTGTGGATGCTGGCTCTGTGGGGGGATGGCAGAGGATGGAGAGAAGTCCTTGCCATCCACCCCCATCTGTATGGGGTGCTGCTGTGTGAGGGGTGATGGTGCTGTGAGCCATCATCCCTCACACAGAGAGGCAGCCAGTGGCTGGTGCTGCTCCCAGCTCTGGCTGGTGGAAACTTACAGCAGCCCTAACCTTTCCCAATCCACCCTCTCTGACACTGGTTTTGCTGCTGTGTTGGCTTTTTTATTGATCCGCAGCACTTGCAGTGAACTCTGACAAGGCAGAGCAGCGTGACTTGAGAAAGTCACTTTACCAGAGCTTTACCTGGCCCCGCTTGTGTCTCACTGCAGGCACACGCTGCTGGGACTGGTGCATGTCTCCGTGGTGGCTGAGGTTTGAGCACAATGCCCCACATGGCTGGGAGCCCCTCAGCCGCCTCCTGCCCCTGCCTGTGCCTCAATGTTCTGCCTGCACTGGCTTCCCTAGGGAAAGGGCTGATCTTGCAGCCCTGCTGTGCTGGCAGCAAGGAGCGTGCTGCCTTCCTGGCCACCACAGAGGTGTGAGGCTTTTACTGAGGGGAAGACAGCCATGCACTTGTCAGTTACTGCAGCAAACTGAATTGATATTTTTGTACTCATCTTTTCTTAGTAGATGCCCCAGGACCAGTCAGAATGTGTTTCAAGTGACATGGAAATAGTGCTCTCCTCTTCTTGTACTTCAGTTTTAATTACAAATGGAGCTACACTCAGTAAAAGCAATGATGCTTCTGCTTGTAACTTAGAATAGTGAGCTACATCGCAAGCTGAAACCTGTTTTGCTGTGGCCATAGTACAGTGCCCAAGACTATGTATGTAATTGGGAATACTTTTGCAAACAAACAGCCTTTTTTCATTTGTCAGCTCTTTGGGAGTTATTTTTTTATAATTTTTTAAAGTATTGGGAGCAAAGGCCCAAAGCTGTATTATACCTCAAGAAAAATGCTGCAACACTCATGTTGGTAGCTGAAAGCACACACTAGCACCAGTGCCTTTTACACTCAGGGCCTCTGGCAGGTACCTGGAAGACAAAAGCAATACTCCCATTTATGTTTGCAATATTTGTCATTTTTAAGCAGTGACATAGTGCTGTTGCCACTCACCATGAAATAATCGAACAGTTAAACCTCCCCCCCATAAATCTGAATGGTTACAGCAAAACACAAATCTTGTATTATCCTTTTAAAACAGTGTAGTGTACTGATTACCTCTGATCCAAATAGAGTATGTGGACTAGTTTTTTTATAGTGTATTTATTAAAGGCATGAGACTGGAATTTGCATCAAGTGATGCATCTCATGATTTAATATATTCTGAACTTGATACTCTGCTCCAAAACACTCACTTTTAGTACAAATAAATATTTATACACTAGCTCTCACCTTGTGGGTTTTTTTTTTCAAGGGAAATCATAACCATGCAGTTTATCTGGGGCTGTGACCAGTTTGTAGTGGCAGGGGCCTCCATGCCACATTCCAGCCTTGCATGCTCAGTGCCCTCGGGTAGGGTAATGGCTGGACCAGCCAGCAGAGAGGCTGACTGGAGTCCATTTCCTTTTGGAAACCTCATGTAATTTACCTTTTCCCTGTCTGGGCCATGTATTGTTGAAGTCACATTTAACAAGAATAATAATTAGCATATATTCTGCTGCCCTGCATTTCTGTGGTGTTTAACCAGCAATTAAACATCTTCCAGCTGCCAAAACCCTGAAGAAACAGAGGATGATACTGCCTCTCTTGGTCTTTTCCTAATAAACCTGCTGTAAATGGGCTGTGGGCCTGGAGGGTGCTGTAGCCCATGCTTCCCAGCTAGCAGAGAAACAACGGGAGATCTTGCAAGCACTGTCATCTTCTGCTTGATGTGGACTGAGGCCCTTTGCCGCTGCCCTGTGCCTGCCTCTATGCAGGGCTGGATGGTGGCTGCAGAAGCTTCGGCTGTGCCCTCTGCTCACCCTGCTGGGCTCCCAGTACTCCACTCAACCATTGTGGTCCCTGCAGCACCCCAGGGTTCACCCTCTGCTGCCTGACCAATGCATCTCTGGGTTTCCAAGCAGTAGACAGGAAAAAGATGCCCTTGCCCAAGCGTGTCTCAAAAAAAAAAAGCTGTATTTACAGAATGCAAACATGGACACACTGGTGAAGGCTACAGAAAACAGATCAACAAAAACACAGAGCAAACAAACAACACATTTGTTCACCTAAGACGACTCCAAAGGTTTGTGTTTGTGCTGTAGTGCTGAAGGGGCAGGATTAGCTGCTTTACAGCCCAAGGACAATTTAGGTATGGTCTGTGCTGTACAGTCAGTCTACTGGTGACTGCTATGGCTGAACAGGTCATAAACAAATTACTTGCCTGCTGAGAATGTCTATGCCTCTTCCTGCAGAGGATTCAACCTTTAAACCCCAAGATGGACCTATTTCACACAAGACATTGCATTACAACTCAGAGCTTGGTATTGGCAGCTGGATTGGCCTCAGCCCACACCTGTGAAACAACACTCGGTTTGAACAACTGGCCCTAGAGCCACAGGAGAGGGGTTAGGCATGTCCCTGCTCTAAGGAGAGGAACATGGACCACACCACTGGAGACACGGAATTAGAGCGGCCACGCTCCGGCATGATAAACTGTGCCACTCCCTCAGCCTCTCCAGCAAGCTGCAAGAATCATAGAATAGTTAGGAAGGGTCTCTGCTTTGCCAAGGACTCCCAAAATGACAAAAAAAGTAGGCAAGTATGGAAAAATCCTTGGAAAAGTGGAACTCACACTCCAGCTGCAATTAGAAATAACTCCTTGTGCCTCTGCAAACCAGCCCCTTCAGCCTGTGACAATGCATTGCAGGCACAAAGCAAAGGCAAGATCCAGCCAGCATGCGAACAGCCAGGTTTTTGGAGAAACATGCAAAAGGAGATGAAAGCTCAGCTGGTGAGAGAGGATGCCCTCAGCACCCGCAAACAGTCAAGGGTTTGTGCACTGTCTGACATTTAAACTCCCTTGAGGACACACTTTACACTCAATTAAAACCATTTAAGACAGCATTTTCTAGCTGCCTGCACTAGATGCTTACCAAGTAGTAGCACCCCGAACAAAGGAAGGAGGTACATGACCAACTGCATTACTGCACCAGCCTGGAATTTCTCAGGTGTAACAACTACTGAGAGGGCTGGGGGTAGTCCAGAGCCAGAGCACGCACTGAGACCAGACTGAATAGCTGGAGAACTTCATCTGACACATGCATAATTTAAACCTTCTGAGAAACCAGCTTCCAGTAACACTATTTGCACATTTAATTTTAAGGCTGGTTCTTGAACTCAGTCTCTCACAGAGCTAGCACTGGCTCACATCACTGCCTCACATCACTGCCTTATACCCTGGCACTAACTGAGTTGTGGGATTAGCATTCCATAGCCCACATTTCTTAGACTTCCCTAGCCCAGTATTTCTGTGTGCCCAGTTTCCTACGTCCTTGTATTAAAGCAATGTGCATTTACCAAAGACTTCTCTCCCCATATAAAAAAAAACCAAAGCAATTACCAAATTATTTTTAACCCCATTTTCTGTACCCAAGGAGACTAAATTGGGTCAAACTAAGACTTACTGCACCTGGTGCCTTATACAACCAGTGTGCCAGACAAAAGGACACAGTGAGAAAGTTGTGCTTAATGTAAATTGTCATCAGCACCTGATATCGCACCATGGCTGGCTCCAGCTGTCTTTATTTTACTTTGCAGTGCATTTTTCATTACATCCTTATCGTGCTTTCAATGCTTACCTTCCCTCAACAGCTAGCAGAGCTCTGCTAGCAGCCTAGGGGTTTGAACAATTCTGATTACATACTTGTGTTGAATTAGTGCACAATTCATCATATTAGAAGAAGAAAAATCAAGTTATTGAAAACCTAGTGACAATAACTGTACCAAAACACTTTTGCCACTTATATTTCCAGCTCTTTGCCTTTATCACTACATAACATTACATGAATTAACTAAAACTGTTACCAGCAAGTACAGCAGAACATTGCTAAATCACATTTATAAACCTAAAACCCATTCTCTTGTCTTGAGTTTTGCAGATCAGAGTATGTGACAGAGCAAAACATCACAAAATGTCCCCTCATGCCTCAGAGCTACGTGTATGACACTTCATGGTACAACGCCACAGTGCAGCAACGGGGCTTCCAGAGGAGATTAAAATAGCAGCAAGCCCTCGTTACAATGCATAAGAGATCAGAAAGCCACAATTTCAGACAGCTTATAATATCTGGGACTTTATGAAAGACCAGTTAAGATTCTACTCTAATTACTCACATCAAGGGAAAATAAAACCAGCATTCATTTAAAAAGCCTCAAAAAGCAGAATTCATACAAAAAGAAAAGTATTCAAACATTTTTACAGAAGTTTACTATCTTTACTAAATGGCACCAGATTTCAAGTGGTCATGTGCAAGGAAAATCAGTAACATTTCAAATTTTGCCTGAAAGTTATTCTAGAAGCAGAATTCCTATCTTCATACTTGCTGCTAAAAGGAAGAAGTAAATGTGCATTGAGTATCGACGAATCTTTAATCTATACATCTTCTGATTTGATTTGATTCAGTAAGTAGAAAAGATTTCCCATACTCAAGTTATCTACAGATTATGTCTATATATAAAAAAAGGTGTGGATATATACATTTAATACATACACACACGCTCGTACATATATACACAAAATGGTAATAGATTGTTTGCCCTCCATACTGGTGACCCGCCAAACCCATGCACCACATCAGAACCTGCTTTAAGGCTATACAGTGTATCAATTATGGGACAAGACACAGGCAGTTGCTCTTGGTCTGGGCTATAATTGTTCCACTTCATGATATATTGTTACACTTCTAGTTGTGCATGACAAAATTTCAATAACTTAGAATTTGTTGTATAAAAACAATTCCAGAAACAGAACTCCCTTATTCAAGGAACATCCCTGCTCCCACCCCCGACATTATTTTTGCTAACCAATTACAGAAGTCAACCTAAATCATATCAGAAACCGCAAGCACACTCTTTTGTCTTAATCTAAACTAACGTGCATCAAAACATTTTGCAGTGTGGCATCCTTGGATTTTCTCATCTTCTCAATTGCCCTGTGGAGATCCTGCTGCTGCACAGGCCGGATTTCATCTTCATCATGGCTTTAAAAGAAAGAGAGAAAGAAAAAAGGCAAGATAATGATTCAGGTGCTGCGTAACAGCTATTAAAAACAATGAGAAGTAATCACTGAAAATGGCAGCTCTGACATGGATCCAGCATTACACTGAAAACGTGCCCCTGTCCATGCACGTATTACCTCCAAGTATGGGAGACAATTAAGTGGAGTTATGCACATGCAAGAGCATTACCAGCATTTAAGCCTGGTAATACAGCACAACAGTATCACTTGCTGGTTCATGCTACCTCAAGCTTGATACTTCAGGGCAAACACTTATTTTCATTGTCAAAATGAATAAAGGTTACTTACTTGGGGTGGGTTTTTTTTTGCTGTATAGTGGCAATCTGTCAAGCAAGAGAGAACCTCCTGCTTTCTGTGAATCATAGCAAAGTTTTTCAAACCTCCCTAAATTTGCAATTTAAACCAGAAAGTACAAACTAATAATTGGACAGGAGCATTCATAGCCGCTGTTCAGCTACCATAACAGGCAGAAAAAAGACACATACGTCTCTTCTTCACAGGCAGAATTAACATATTCCCTGACACACAGGAGTGCTGCATCCCGGCACATTTCTTTCAGATCACTTCCTGAGAAGCCATCAGTCTCTTTAGCTACTTCCAGGAGATCTACATGCCTGTCCACCTGTCAAGAAACAGAAGGTCAGAGCATGAAAACTCTAAAGTCATTTACTTTGTTCCAAGGACAAGAAAGTCACCTCCAGTCTTGACTTTGAAAGCTAAAAGAAAATTATGTTGTTAACTTCTGCTCTGAATCCTCCAAGTAGTTCATTTCACTAAATAAAACTGATACTTCATCTCATAAAACTCTGCAGCTGATTGACTAACAAAAACAGAACAGGCAATTGAAAGTGAAGCATCATAACGGTATATTCTGTTACTGACAAAGCTCCTGTATAGTTTCGGAAGCCCACTAGATGGCAAAAACTGGATCACAGGAATAATGACCCATTTTCACAAACGCCCACACCAGTTTCCAGTTTCCTGCAATGACACTCCTTTTTTGATAAAGGGCTCGATCAGACCATGCACACATCTTTGTACCTATAGACAATGAACACTATCCAATGGGTCTCCTTTCACAGCCCCAGCCCATTTTTTACATTATTTGAAAGACTACGGTTTGTTTTCATAAGCACATCTTTTGACCAGTAACACAACAAGGCTGGAAAAAGTTCCTGTCACATTTACGTTTTGCTGCTGCCACCTTTTAGTGCACGATAAGAACTTCAAAAGCAGCTGTTCACTATCTCAGCAATTCAGTTGTCTGCTGACTTACTGAACAGCTGCTACTTTATACAACCACGAAATGGGGACACTGGAGGCAAAATAATGTGTATAACCCCATGCACTGGATCAGACCGATCTCTTTTAAGCCAAGACCCCATATTTATTCTGTCTGTTTACAGAATCTCCAATAACACCCTCTTCCAGCACATTTTCCAATGCATCAGTATTTCCTTTCCAAACAAGTAAAGCCAAGCTGGTCTAGTAAAAGGCTGAAATTATGGGATGCCTTCTTCTAAGAGGGAAACTATTCTGTGGTGATGAAGGCAAAGCCCCAGATATAATCTTTGCTACTTCCACCTATCCTTCAACCCCTGCATTCCCCAGGATAATCCAAGAACATGCTAACATCCACTGAGCACCCTTCCAATTCTCCACTGTTCCTCCTGCTTTTCTTAAAGAACAAGGGTTACAGTGATACTGTCCTCTTGGCTCAGATCTTGAGCTTCTACTTGAACCCCAGCTCCCTGACCTAGGACTCAGCATGAAGTGCTTTGGTTTGGGTCTTGAGTGAGACATTCTGGCTTCTCAGGCATGGAAATAAAGGCAAAAGCAATAGCTGTCTTACACCAACATGTCTCTTACAGACACCATGGCCTGGCTGTCTTGAAGTGCTTTGCTTTAAAGCGTGATCCTGCACACAAATACTTAAGCCAGTAACAGTCAGCTGCAAATCTGCAACGTATTTGCTCAGTGTGGGGCTGAAGGCCATCAAGAATTGAATGGAACAGCACAGCTGGCTAAGAATAAATAGAAAATGGGCATGTTGTGTAGCAGGCATTAACAAGTGTTTCCCTTTGAGTGAGAAAGAAGAAACAGGACTTTAAGACAGTCAAGGAAAATAGAGGGCATGACTACACCTGTCATGTGAAGGACTGCCAGGAAGTTTGTCATCCTGGCTTAAAATAAGCTGGGCTTGAGAGATCCAATTCTTCCTCATATGGGATAACTAATATAGTCTGATTTTTTTTTTTTCCCTCCCCTGAAAAATGTATTTGTGTGGCTGTGATTCACTGCCAGGTGCTTGACATACCTTGCATTCTTTCAGGTCCATACTCAGGAACCAATTTAGGGTTTTGCTGAAGGCCTTAAGGCCAAAGTGCTCAACACCCAGGCCCAGCTGCCAAGGCAAAGGAGCCACAGGATCCACTTGTGTGCTAGGGCTGAGTGGCTGCAGATAGTGAGGGAGCCTGTATAAAGGTCTACTATTTGGCATACCTCCCTAAGGGTTCTTGAACAGAAATTTGAGTCTGAAATCACCGCTTGCAAGGGATTCTTTGTTTGAGAATTTCTCCAAACAGGTCAGCTCTTCCTCCATAACTCCTCTAGCATTTCATAGCAGTTCTGTTCTTCTGTTTTCACATCTGTGTCTAGTATTTTGCACAAAACCCAACCACATTCTAATCCTATACAAACAATCCAAAATGACTACTTGCAAAGTAACCTCTCCAGCAGTATCTCAGCCATCTGCAACGATAAGCTGTGATTTTTAGGCTTCTCAAAAAATGTAAGTTGGTTTTACTAACAAATGATATTTATTAGGATATAGCTCAGCCAAGAGACGCCTTGCAATGTTAACTTCAAGACAGTTAGTGCTGCAGACTAAATTTAGCAGTAACCTCCAGTAACACAGGTCCCATATCCTGCCAACAGACACCACCAGATGTGCTCACACCTACCTCTTCCTCTCATCTTGGAATGATAGCAATATGAACACCATACAATATTAGAAACAAAGTCCATAGTAGTTTTCCTTAAAAGGAAATATGAAGTATGGATCAAAGTGAAAAAAGCAGCACTGTCAAAAAACGTCAATCCTCCTTTCTTGACTTCAGCCAATCGACTGTACAGTTAAAAACATTCAGTATCTCTTCTCCCTGCCTCATGACATCTTGAAATTTCTTTCACTGATCAAAGTGATTTCCATACATGATTCACCTTCAGCATCTTTGAGAGATAAACGTATTATCTTGTTATGTAACAAGAAAATGGAAACAGAGAAATTTAGTCTTTTTCCTCAGAGCTGGTTAATCACCACAAAATCCAAGACTGCTTCTCTGACTGAGGCTAATGTTTAAACCAGTAGGCTACCTTACTGCTTTAATTTAACACCACACCTAAAACCACAAAAGATTCTTAGGTTCTAATCAGAAATACTCTGGTAGATAATCTCTACCTTACTCCAAAATAGTCAAATACAAAACATAAGAGTTTGCACTCATGACAACAGTAATAAAGCAAATTGACCATTAAAATAAGTCTACTTACATTTTCATTCTTCAAAATTAACTTCAAAATTGCTTCTCGTTGTTTCAGAGCCTTAAACAAAAGAGACTAACGTTACTAGACTACAAAAATAAACGCGTAACATCTATCTCAATTTTGCACTGTGTCAGCTTTCCATCACAGTTCAGTGACACAAGCTGATCTCTCAAACAGGAGATACAATACACACTAAGGAAACCTATCTGACGGCAAATCACTCAGCAAAATGAGATCTAATGTACTTTGAATCCAGGAGCACATGAAACTAAACATTTGAGCATGTACATTTACACTAACTACAGGGAAAGGGAAATGCACTAACATTTAGTCTTACTTTGCCCTAAGTGAAAGCAGCTGTCTCCAAAAGATTTCATATCATCTTTAATGGAAGGCAGACTCCATTTTCAGGCTGGATGTGAGGAAAAAATTATTTACAATGAGGGTGGTAAAATACTGGCACAGGTTCCCCAGAGAGGTGGCAGCTGTGCCATCCCTGGAGACATTCAAGGCCAGGCTGGATGTGGCTCTGGACAACCTGATTTAGTTGAAGATGTCCCTGACCATTGCAGGGGTGTTGGACTGGATGACCTTTGAAGGTCCCTTCCAACCCAAACTGTTCTATGATTCTATGACTCTCTAGACCTAGTGGACGCTTTCAACACTTTGCTAAATCAAATGAAGAGGACAAACTGTTCCACTTTAAAAAAAAGATTAAAAAATTACAGATAATGCTTGGGAAATTTTAAGCAATATGAATCACATACTGTAATGAGGTTATGAGGTTACTGAAAGAAGCAGCTAAGTCCTGAGTATATCCTTGCTAGCAACAGGCAGCGAAGAGACTGGGTTTTGTGTCTCCCCAAACCAAGCTTGTCTTAAATTCACTCTCATTGTTAAAAAAGTGAAAAAACTACACCATAACTACTTTGCAGCTGAACAGCTGATATTCTATCTCAAAAAATACTTCTTCTATTTTCCTCTGCCTTGCAGATAACTTCTTACAAGTAGTTCTGGGCCTTTTCATCTCAAACTTAGTTATAAGATCTGCAAGGCTTTAGGCTACTCTGCAGTGATACTACTTGTGCACACTTCCAATTCACAGCATATAAATTATCTTGGCCCTCAATAAAACAGTTGTAACCAATCTTAGTTGTATCACAAATTACCATAGTCAAGAACAAGAGACAAACAGTAAGTTCATAATATGGCTGTAATGGGGTACGGAAAATTACATGCCTGTGCCCTACATTATACTTCCTGTTTTAATTCTAATCCTGGGAGAGGGAGCCAACCCCTGTAGTATCCTGAAGCACTGTTAACTGCAGATAATTCATCCTGCTAACAACAGTTCTTGATAGAAAGACATGACACAGTACTAAAATATACATTCTTGCCCTTTACTAATTCAAGGAAAACTTGAAGAGGAGTAAGGTATATGAAACCCTATGAGCAGCCATCACAGAAAAGTAGTTACACGATTATAAATGCTTTGTTTCAAAAAGTATCTGCCCACAAGGAGTGAAAGCCAGTTCAAATAAGATGGGATTGGCAACACGACTACTTTCTTGCACAATCAATAAAAGTTTTACTCCTCCAATTTTGTCTCCAAGTTTCTCCAAAAAATGAGTAATGAAGGTTATTTCTGTAGCCAGAAGGGAATACTGACAAACATGACTGAACTTTTTATAACACTGATACAAAAATGTCTTGTGATATTGCTAAGTGTTGGAAGGCGATTAAAATTCCTTGAAAAGGATGGCAATAGCAAAATTGACAGTAAGGGTAACCTTGTGACGGCTGGCCTAACTGATAGCTTACTTAATCACTACCTATTTGGCATAAAACATAAGCACAATTAAACCAGTTTTCCAGATTGCCTGACTGGAAAGGCTTCCGCAGGATGAAGACTTTGATATGCGGAATTTGTTTCCTCTTCTCTTCTTCAGAACTAAATATCATATATCCGGAAGGAATATATAGGAGTTAACATGTACCTCCTCCTTCTTGACACTATCTGGCCTGGGTGCTACTCACCCCCATAGACAAGTGTGTGCAGTCACTTCTGTGCTTTTCAAATTAAAACTAAGCTCTTTCCCGAGTGCAGCGCCTAAGCCACTCCATTCTTACAGACGAAGAAAACAGGTGGGAAGCCCTCAAAAGTACATGGCATTGTTTCAGATAAAACCCCTAAATAATCAAGATTTCTGTGAGAAACTTCACCTTAAAAAGACAAGTTAGATACATGCTTCTAAAAAACTAAAACCAGATCAAAAGAATACAGTATTTCTTCGAAAGAAAAAAACCCCAACCAAACAAAAAAAAACAAAAAAAAAAAACCAAAACCAACCCAAAACCCTAACAACAGCAACAACAAAATATCAAACCAAAAACACCAAGGAAAGAAACAAAACCCACCACCACCAAGATAACACAACAACAAAACCCAGGACACCCTCCTGTAGCTCAGCCACTAGGCACACTGTTCAGGCAAACCTGGCATGACTTACAGGTTGATTGATGTGAAACCGGGTTGGCATTCTTCTCATGATTGCAGAGTCAAGATCCTGAGGACGGTTGGTGGCTCCCATCACTATTACCTGTATAAACCAACAGGAAAAAACTAGTCAGCCTGAAACCAGCTTTTG
The DNA here is from genome assembly GCA_026283785.1 of Coracopsis vasa. Lineage (NCBI taxonomy): Eukaryota > Metazoa > Chordata > Aves > Psittaciformes > Psittacidae > Coracopsis > Coracopsis vasa. Next base: position 18,217 of record JANHGB010045253.1, on the reverse strand, counting down.
AAAACATTGCCATACTGGAGTTTCAAAACTAAACGTGTGACTCTTCCACACTTTATCAAGAACATCAATATTTAAAGAAGTTACATAAGGTTTCTTGGTACAGATTTCAGCAACTGGATTAAACAGTCAGCTTCAGAGAGCATTGGTATCACAGAGTATCATCTGGGTGGAGATTTTTACATTAATCTGAATCCTTCTGAGACCACTTTGAAAGCTCAAACTCTAAGCAATAACCCAAAACATCTGCTTGTAAGCCTTGGCAATGACTCTTTAGTTCCTGTGGGTCTGGAAGGAACTTGAAAGGAGATGCTCTGATAAGGTTTAAAAAATGTGGCATTTTTGTGCTGTGCTGAACAAAGAGAGGCAATCAGTTCACGAAGACAACCAACCTGGCAGCTTTCACATGCACTAAAATGTTGTTTCTTTTTAAAGCGTTAAAAAAAAAAAAAAAAAAAAAAAAGGCCACAGAAGTCAGTAAGAACCTATATGCACTGACAAACTGCAACAGCAGCACATTAGATATGTACAAGCTAAGTTCAACACAAGGGAAGTATTTACTTCATTTGACTTCATTCCAGTTATTAGTTTAAGAACAGATTTACTTCCTATTCACATCAGCCTTGTTTTCTCATTTGCTATTCTAAGTTATGTACATTGTAAATACCCAGTCACAAAAGTGAAAAATGTCAGGGAAATTACGCTCCTATCAGTACAGTTTCCTGACGTGCCTCTCTTTTCTCTAGGATCACTGTTTGGCAGACAGCCCTGGCAGCTCCAGCAGCCCCTGGCCAAGGTGGGTGGTGTGTCCCGGAGCAGAGTCACCCTGCCACCTAGAGGCTTCATTATACAGTGGCAAATTGCTACACACAAACAAAGCCAAAAGGCATGTTTTTCGTCAGGGCTCCAGAAGTCTTAATCTTCTAGAAAGTATTATACATGCAAGTGCTTTGTGCTTGCTGGCATGCTAAACACAAGCTCAGCTAACGGCTGAGCTGCCTCTTGAAAAGGTGTCACTGTATGAAGCACCTATGCTGTGCTCCCCTGTGGTCTGCATCAAGGCCCAAAGCGTTGCTCCTTCTGTGCTAGCAGAGCTGAATAGCCTTCCCAAAACCAGCTTTGTATGCAGCTTCTGCAAATATGAAATGCGGCTGTACAGGGCTGCCAGACGAACTGTCCTTTCAAGTAGCGTAGCTCTGTTTTCCAAGCACTGTGCCCCAAGTTTCTGTCAGACTGGAGACTGTATCCTTATATGACCATAACACCATGTTTCAGTATTTAAAGAGTGGCTACAAAGAAGATAGAGACTCCTTTTACAAGGAGTCATATGGCAAAGACAAGGGGTAACGGTACAGGTTACTCCTGAGGAGATTCCAACTGGAAACAAGGAAAATTTTTTGCAATGAGAACAACCAGCCACTGGAATTATTTCCCCACAGAAGTGGTGGACTCGTCAATGTTTGACTCTTTGAAAATTCAGCTGGACAGGGTGCTGGGCCATCTAGTCTAGGTCATGCTTTGATAGAAAAGGTTGGACCGGATGATCCTTGAGGTCCCTTCCAACCTGGTATTTTATGATTCTAGGATATCCTAGGCAGGTTTAGCCCAAAGCTGAACACACTCTTCAGGTGAAATCAACAAATGAACAAGTAACATTCATGACAACACTTACTTACAATTTTGTCCTAGCATTTGGAATTTTTATTACCATGCCAAATGCCAAATTTCATCCTTATTCAAAAGAAATTTGTTTGGCAAGAATCAGACAAGCAACCCAAAGCTCCCAAGTAAACATTTGTAATTAACAAAAGAACCCAGCAAGCTGATTGTCAAACCCTGAGACAATGCAAATGTCAAAACTATCACTTAGAGAACACTTCCTGAACTGCAATGACATCACAGTAAGGAGCCTGGAATATGGTATTGAAACAAAACATCCTGCTGAAAAACTCACCAGAAATCAACCTGAGCCAATGCCTGCAGTGTCACCAGCCAATTGTTTGTATTGCATTTTACGTGGTGGCTCCCTACCCTGCAGAGGCATATAAGTGAAAGGACAAGAGTGACTTGTTCAGGCTCTGCATGCTGAACTTGAGAGATGGTAAGACCACATATTGTCTTACTGCAGGGAATGAACAACGTGACCTGCTCCAAAACGTTCTCAGTATATTGCGGGAAAAGATAATACAAACACTGAAAGAAATGTGTGCTAGCCAGATCATGTAAACTTCCAGTTAAGTGTTCATACCATTCGATTCTTAATACTAGTAAGCAAACACTTCACTTAAAAGCTCCTTAGCATATACATTCACTGTGTTCTAATCAGTTTTTTTAAAATTCAACTCAAAAGAATCTTTAGTACAACCTTTAGAGAGAAGGAAAAGCAGATTTTACAAAGAACTAATGGACATCAGAGCATCAGAACCCATGCACCAAAAAACACAGATTACAAGGGCTGAAAATTTTAGAACTGAAGAATGAATATCCTTTCTAAAGGCCTTAGAAAGACTGCTCCAGGTGACGGTTCAGAAACATACCAAGCAAGCTTTCATCTATGCAACATTTAAGTAATTTATTTCATAAACGGTTTTTGTTTGTTTATCAGTATCAACAGCTTTTGTATTTTTTTTCCCTTTCCAAAACACAATACTTCTGTCCAGATCATGGGAGGAAGCATACAGGGATAACAAGATTTAACAGAATTTGTCTTTTGATAAGCTCAACTTCTTTACCCTTTCAGGTTACCTCCAGAGCCTAGTGCTTGTCTAATGCTTTTCATGGTTTGTTTTTGGAAACAAACCAACCAACTTGCAACTCCGATGAATACTCAGATCTTCCAGTACCTTTCCTGAAATTAAAGATTAACTTCACCTGAAGAAAATATTGTTGACAAAATATTTTTCATAACAGTTTAAAGTTTCAGCAGCTCTCAGTTTGGCAGCTTAAACTATACAGCTTTTATATTATTGAGACTTAGGACACTTTCAAAAATAATGCCTCTTAATTAAAACCAACACATACAAAACCAGTCTTCTAAATTAAAAAAATGATCTAGTAGTATAACTCACCTCATTCCCATAATATACTGGTAATCACTAACACTGTCAGGTAAAGAAACTCTTGGCAATTACTACTACATGCAATCTGCTATTCTTCCCAAATGGTTCAATGCACAATGTCCGAGAGGGAAGAATCTCATTACTTTTCTCGTTATCCTTTGTACTTACTTGGCAGTTATAGTCTGTGTCCAGTCCATCCCACAGACTCATGAACTGAGCTTTCATCATAGCTGTAGCTTCATGGTCAGAACTCGATCGACTTCGCAAGAAGGAATCTATATAAAATGATTCAGTAAAACCGTTTATTTTAAATCCTGCCATAGAAACTGCTTTTTCAATCTTACTGCAGGATTTTCAATCCTGTCACAGAAACTGTTCAATTTCTCGTGCAGACTTGTGCTATTCTCCATTTTGTAAATATTTTTAATAAACACTGAAAACAAATGACAAATATTTCTTACAATAAAGAATAGGAAAGCAGAATTTCACCACATTTTTAAGCACATCTTTAAATTACATTACATGAGTATGTACCTATCTATCATATGAGATTGTCCCAAATCTTGTTTTCCAAATTTTCACTTTCCTTAATTCATGAAAAGTGTAACTTCCACCTTAGTTTCTCAAGCAGAGATGGAAGCAGAGTCTGGCAAGCTATAAGACACCAAAGCATGGAAGAACAGCAAGCTGCAGGACCGATGTCAAGCAGGCTACACAGTTTGTTATGCGGAGCTTTACTTCTGCTAATAGCTACCTAAATAATTCCCAACAGCTAGAAAAACACCAAGTTTTCCACACCTATACAAGAGTATAAAAAGCATCTTAAGTACATAGCCCTTTCATAAATCTGAACTATGGAAAGGGTAAAAGCTTTATCAGGCTTTGTTTCTGCAAACTGTACAACTTGTTCTAAGAAGCAACAGTGCTACAAGACAACGAGCAATTTTAACTAAGTTCACATGGACTTAAACACTCATGTGACAGGTCCAAATGCACTGAACTGGCAGCTTTGCTGTCTTCCTAGCTTAACTTCCCCTCCTACTTCTTCAGCTTTATTACACTATTATTCCTGAGCTCTCCTAAATCTGTGTCTTATTTTCCATTATGTGCTCTCATGGCAGAAGCATTGAAGTGTATTTGGTGATAGGTTTCCTGAATAAGTAGTTGCCTTGACAGAAGAAAAGCTTTCCTCAACAGCCACCTTAGCCCAACCAAAAATAAGCAGCAACTTGCTCTTGCTATTTTCCTCCACTAATGCGAAGAAGAAACACATTGTTTTTTCCTCATTTGCCACCATTACTTTACAATACCTTTTATATTATTAAACTTTGTTGCATTATCACTCTCTTTAAGGAAAAGATGGCAGTAGATCAATATGCCCATCAACCTGAACCTGTAGTTTAATGTCCCTCTGCAACAGTCACTTAAAAAAAAAAAAAAAAAAAAAAAAAGGAAAATATTTTTACCTATTTCATCAATAAAAATGATGGATGGCTGGAGCTTTATAGCAAGGGAGAAGACAGCAGCAGCCAGTTTTTGAGACTCTCCATACCATTTGTCTGTCAGCGTTGAAGGCTGGAGATTAATAAATCGACAACCTGCTTCTTTTGCTGTAGCTTTGGCGATCAGTGTTTTGCCACAACCAGGAGGGCCATAGAGAAGTACTCCTGAAAAAGCAACAGTATTAATGCTCTCTGGTTGCTGTACAGAAAACATGCTTTGGTATGACAGACCTGATAGTGTCCAGGCTTGTATTTTATCCAAGTGTTAAAAGATAAGAAACCAAGTTACGCAGTGTTCCATCAAATACAGTTATTTAAAGACATTCTTATTATAAAATTAAAGTTAAGAATATCTAAAAACAGATATGGTGAAACTCAAGGGAGTTACCTATCTGAAAGATGACAGTTTTATTACTGTGACTGTAAAGGTTACGCTGACAGCCATTGCTTATAGCCAGCTTCAGCCTGGCTAATAAAACTTAGCACAGAGCAGGGAGGGGAAAAAACCAGATTACCCTCAGTTAAATGACATCTCATATTTTTTAAACTCGCCATAGTGAAAGAATCCACAGTAGTGTTTTTCTAACATAGCTGTAAAGAATACAATTTAAAGAAAAAAAAAAATTAAGTCTAACAGGCCTGAAACACAGAGAATTACTAGGGGTTTTTTTTTCTGTTTATGTGACTGATGACCACAGATTACTCTGAAGCAATGACTTCCCATTAAGACACAGTGCAAACCACTGAGAAAACTGGGGAGCTTGCCCTGTATGGAAAGTCTGCTTTAAAAAGATAAATAAAAAATAATTTTTTCCTTCAGTTTATTAGATCATGACATGAAAGTAATTTTCCAGATAGTTTCAATTTGTGACATAAGCAGAAAGTAGCCTGGAAAAACTAAACCAGTTATAAAACTGCTTCATTTTCCATCACTTAGGACATAAAACTATGATGGTCATAGATACAGGCAGTAATTAATAGTTTTCAGAGAATTTTCATAAGACAATATTCCAGGCATTAGAGCAGTAAATACAAACTCTGCCATTTTGTCCAAAATTTCAGGTACAAATTCTGCTTGTTTGTAGTCACATAGAGCAAATATGGCTGTAAGCATTCCAGCAGAGTGAACCCAACATCTGTTGGAAAGTTAATTTGTCACCCACCAGTTTCCTTACTGCCTCAATACTGTGCAACTCAACTCCAAAGAAAAATCAAGGCATATCCAGAATAAAAATGGGATCTCTGTCTTTTTGAATGACTGGAATTTCTACGGCTAGAAGAGAGAGATGTCTGCAAGATTAGCTTATAGTGATGCCTAATGTTTGTGACTTAGGACTTTATGACACCACAGAAATATTAACCAAGTGTACAGCTGTACAGAGTTATAGCTCACCTCTAAAAGGACAAGATGGGGTATAAGAAAAATATCAATAATTTAAGCAGTTAAGAAGGCAGGCTACATAGATTAGTGCACTAAAATGTAACATCAAAAACTGAAACGCAATCATCCCTTCATTATTAAAATGAAACTTACACACTAGAACTTGGTTTCATGGCAAGGAGAAGAAGCTGCGTTTTTTCCCTTGGCATCAGTCATAATGGTTGCACTTTGGACTGGCAACCCACTTCCTCCCACCTTTCTTGATTATTGTAACCTTTTAAATTTATTTTTTTTTTTTAAACACCAACATACAGATCCATAGCATTTCTTTCCTACCTTTTGGTGGCTGTAAGAGCCTGGAATTCTCAAACAAATATTTCTTCTTGATGGGCAAAATGACAGTGTCTTTCAAATCTGTAATAACATCATCTAAGCCAGCAATGTCACTCCAGGTTACCTAATACAGAAAAATAGTATTAGAAATGGTCATCATAGTCTCTGCCAACAAAAAAACCCCCACAAGCTTAAACGTAGTAAAAGGACTCAAAAATAAAAAAGACAAGTGATTAAAAACCCTTCTGTTCTTAATGATGCAATTTTAGTTTTAAATTACAGAAATTTTCTGGGCATTTCCAAAAATACGTATGTGACAAATCATGTAATCCAAAGTCAGAATCAGTATCTTCCCTGTTTGAAGCGCATTCAGCAGAGTAACAACGAAAACAATTTCTTACATGCATGCTAAGTGGGTCTACGAGATGTGCAGCAATACTCATTTCATATTCACTAAGCTTGACATTTTTCACTCCAATTTGCTTCATTAGTTTTTCAGCCTGAGGGAAATAAAACACCAAGAAAGACAGAGAAAGAAATTGAGCTGCTATTTGGAGTCTGAAAAGTTTTTCTGGAAGTCACATCTAAAAAGAGGTTAAATCTTTCAGAAGCAGAAGGTTCTGCTATTTTCTAATGCCTTGTTGTCACTTGAGTGAAAGTAAGTCATAAGTCTCAGTTCTCATCAAATAAGTGTCACACCAGCCCTCCCACTTCCAAGCCTGAAAAGCAACTAAAATAAACATGAAGACATGGAGTTTGCTGTTCAGAACACAGGTAATCTTAGCACAAAACAATTTCCATAATCTCTCACTCCAGGAGTTTCCAAAGCTGACCCAGGCATGTTACACTTAAAAAAATCGCCTTAGCCTTTACAAACTTTGTAAGGGATTCAGAAGAAAAGCTTGAAACTTATTAAATAGAACTCTAGAGTTCTTTCACATGTGTAGCTTCATTCAGAACTCTGCAAATAATACACACACATTTTAATGGAAGATATACTTGTGTTATTATGAAAAGCATGCCCCCCAACCTCCATGGCATTGTATCAGGGAGAGATTAGTGGGGTTTTAAGTAAAAAGAAAATTCACAGAAGCCAGTAATTACTTTTTTTAAAAATATGTATTCAATGATTTCTTTTTCCCAGTTTTAAAGGAAAAGTCATTTGTTGTGTCAACATGCTTTCACAATTCAGTTTCTCTTTATACTCTAACTTGCGGTTAAGTCTGACATGCTTTTGGGATATTGCAACCTCTTATATAATAGCTGGCACTAGCACAGATTGTGAAGTAGGCCTAATTTTTTAACTCATGTTTTCATTAAAACAGAAAAAACCACCCCAAACAGAATTAGGTTGCTCAAAACTGCTGCTTGAATCTATGAAATTCGTGTCAGCCACAAAACAAAAAGCAGTTGCCACATTCCCTTCAATACTTTCCAAAGGAAACATTTAGCTTTTGGTTCTGCACCTCAATCTTTTTCCATAGCATTAACCCCATGAATCATTCCAGCTCAATGTAAGAAATGAGACTTTTCACTTCTCCCCCTTCCAGGGCATTTTGACTGCTACTGGGGGCAGAACAGAGGGAGAGGGATAAAGTGCAAGCTATTCTTAAAAAAGCATTTGGATAGCAGTGTTCCTCTTTGTTATGAGTAACTACAGTCCTTGCCTTTGCCATTAAGTTGCCAAAAAGCAGCAGAGAACAAAGTTATTTCTGCTCAAGGTTTTAAAAAGCAACCAAAAGACTGATGAGAGCATTATTTAACTCAACTGCTGCTTAGCAAAGTTGTCAGAAGCAGAAACAACTCTGGGACCACACATTTGCAGATAATTAGAGACAACATCATACTACAACCATTTCAAGTTAGAAAATTTGTCATGAAATGTAAGTACTGAAAATGCTACAGCCTAGATGCTGAGGTTTACTAAGATAAATGTAGAGTTTGATTATTCTGCATGATTTTGTCAATTATTTTGCTAGTTATTTCAAGCCCAGTTTGCACATTTCTCTGTATGAATGGTAATGAGCAAGACAGCATTTCACAGAAATAATTATTAATAAAATCCTACCTGTTTCTGAGCTTCTACTTTTTGCTTTCTGGTTGGATCAATGGCGTCAACCATCCACTTAATGGTAAAATATGTTACAGCACCAAATATGGTTAAACGAAAAATTAATCCAACCACTTCATTCCGGCTCAGGGGACGTGAAAATGCTTCAGCATGGACCATTTTGCTTCTCAACACTAAGTGTAAATAAGCGAAGGGAGGGACAGAAAGAAAGAAAATTAAAGCTAAACACCATTCTATAAAAACTTTTGCACACACAGAGTGGGCATAGTTATAATGAAGTATCTCAACAGCAGCACCATCCCAACATACACAACTGCGTAAGACTAAAGCACAGAGCGCCAAGTATAATGATGGTTTCATTTCCAGTTTTGGTAAGCAGGGAAGAATTCAGAGGCAGCAACAATTTGAGGCGTTATTTCTGGACTGACCACATGCAAAAAAGTTCTTTTTACACTCTTCCTTCATCAAGAAATCTGTTTTCCTTTCAGCTTTACAATACCCTAATAAACTGATAAAGATTATATCAGTGCCAACTTTACATTCCCATTAAGC
>JANHGB010045252.1:0-18298 GCA_026283785.1 Coracopsis vasa | reverse complement strand
GCTCTAGTGGAAGGTGTCCCTGCCCGTGGCAGGGGTTGGAACTGGATGAGCTTTGAGGTCCCTTCCAACACAAACCATGCTGTGATTCTAGGATTCTATGAGTACAGGAGTTTACCAAACCACCCAGCACATGCTTGCAATTTGCTTCTCTTCATTGTTCTCAAAACCCACAAAGTCAGAATCAAATATAAAAGCACATTTTCTGATCAGGAGAAACAAAACATCAGGAGTTTGGCTCTGTGTTTGCCAGTTGGGTTGTCAGTTCTTCAAGGCTTTACAATCCCTTCAGTTTATAAGCTACACGTGCTGCCTGAACTGCTAATGCAACCTGTCAATGATCAAGTAAATACCTTGTCTGTGAGACTTAACTTTCTTAACAGAACATGATCCAAACAGTGAGCTTCAAAACTAACAGAAACAGAAAGGTTTTCATGTATATGTCAAGGTACAATTTCAAACCTAAATTTAGCTGTAAATGTGTGTTGTGATGGCCTGGCAGCATGAATTGCACAGCAGAAGCACAGCAGCCCCATGCAGGGTCCTACTCTGAGCCTCGGGCATCAGTAGGTATTATCTTGTAGGAAGCAGGACTGGGCCCTGGTGTGTAAGAACAAGATAATGATACTGCTCAGCTTGGCTTCGCCAATGCTGAGAAATTGTCAATTCCATATGTGAAATACCATGGAAAAGAGGAATTGGGATTCAGAGGATGTGACATGGAGGAGACTTGGGCGTGGGTAACCTTAGCCACTAAGCCAAGCCTTCACTTGAGTTTAGTCAATATATACCTTTTCCCATCAGATACTTATAACAAAAGTGTGTGCTTTCATGTGTGCACCCAAACACTTGTATTTTCATACTAAGGGAATTTGAGCTTTTTAACTTTATTTGGTATTTTATATCCATAAAATCTGTAGCTGCTGCATCCCTGGCAGTGTTTAAGGCCAGGTTTGAGGGGGCTTGGAGCAACCTGCTCTAGTGGAAGGGGTCCCTGCCCGTGGCAGGGGAATGGAGCCAGATGAACTTTAAGGTGCCTTCCAACACAAACCAGTCTGTAATTCTATGGTCCGACATTGGCTTTAGCTCATGCTTTTAAGGTAGAGAAGCAAACTTTCTCCTTTCCTCTCCCATCTAATGGTCTAATATTAAAAGGATTAATTTCTCCACTTTTGCTGGGTACTTTATAACTAACACCATGTCGATATTTGCCAGCTGTAACACAGAAGAATAATTTCTGGCAGCTAATGCATCTCTGCTATATGTCCCTGTCACTCTCCTCCTGCTCCAGGTGAGCTCGTAGGCGTGAGATGAGACAGTGCTGTAAACTTCATAGTCCTCCTGAAAATCTCAACCTAGGCAATGATTCCTTCAAACTTTGGCTCTTCTTTCAGTTGCCTGACTTTGTAGGAGTTTTTTGTTGGTTAACAGGAGAAAGACAGAAAACACACGCTTGGCAAGCTCAGAAATCACAAGGTAAAAAGGAAGAAGCAGTCTGTATTCTCATTATGTTCCAGTCCCGTGATTATAGAGTGAGTTTCGTGACTTTTGAAAGGCCATTCAAGGTCTCTGAGTTCTGGTCTTTGGCACTGAAGGCAACAGTCATTTTAACCACTTGTTTGTGAAATGAGAGCAAGTTTCCCACCAGAATGTTCAACGTGTGGGTGGCAAAATTTCCTCCCTTTGAGGAGTTACGAGCTTCTGAGTTACTTCCAATCTATACAATAGGCAATAAAGTAAATCCAATAATGCCTACCGCTGTGTTCAGCGCTCCCATCCTCTTCCCTTGCAGTGCATAATTTAACATAAAGCTCCATCTACTACACGATGTAATCTAGATTGTTAGGGAAGTGCACTGTAGGATGGCAGTTCTATAGTGAAGGCTCTAAGAAGTGTGTTTTTTTCCCCCTGCAGGGTTCATGATATGTTTTTTACTCTTCTGAGGTGCTTGAAGAAGTTCTCTTCTATAGAATAAGGATGCAGTTTGTCTTCCCTAAGAGCAAAGGGCTGTGTTCCCCATGATGCCTTATGTGCCGTGTGGTGTGGAGGGAGAAAAATGACCCTGGTAGTTCTCCCCTCCCTCTGGTCAGCTGGCAATGACTCTTGGAAACAAAGCACAGATCAGAAATGATGCAATGTGCATTTTCCTTAGAGTGGCCAAATCATTTTGCAAAGACATAGGAGCAGGTTTTCCAATGGCACAAACTATTCTTGTCTCACTATAAGTGTAGCTACAGAGACCAGCATCAGGTGAGGACTTGGCCACTTGTCCTACTACTCTTGGTTATGGGTCTCACTTTCCTTCCCTTTCCATCCTTAAATGGGAATTTCAGCATGTCTTTATCTTGAGCTAAAATTCTCTGATACATAGTGAGTGCTCACACTAATCTCTCACATGCATTGGGAAGTGCCACCTCTAAGAGGGGATGATGACCTAAGGGATCATTTCTGGCTCTTCACCCACTTTTCATAGCAACACATCATAGAACAGTTTGGGTTGGAAGAGACCTTAAAGCTCATCCAGTTCCAACCCCCTGCCATGGGAAGGGACAATTTCCACTAGAGCAGGTTGCTTCAAGCCCCATCCAACCTGGCCAAATCTGTTGACAGAGCAGATTTCCATTTAAAGCAAACCAGAATGGAAACATCTGCTTGATCTGGAATCTGTAGCAACAAAGAGAAAGCCATGGGCTAAGAGTGCTTGTACCAATCTGTGCGCTCCTGAGTGCTCGATTCCCTGTTAAGTGCACAAGTGGATGCCCACAATGATGAGCTCTGAGTCTGGCTGTTAAGGATGCAAAGGCCACTAGGATGGGAGGGGGAAGGAGGGAAAAAGCAATGAGAAACCCTCTATAAGGAGGTGGCTCAAAATCCCAGGCCAGAATGGAAACTGGTTGGATACAATCTCCTTGTGATTTTCCTGCGCTCAAGAGAAGGTGGATGTATTTTATGCCACTGTGTCGCAGCCCCTCCAACTGGCTGCGACCTTTTAACAGTGAGCTGTTCTCAACTGTATATATAGATATGTATACATATATACATGAGCATTGATCTACAGATTCTGGGGTAATTTGGGAAGCGTGATAAATATACCTAAGTGGAATATAAATTAATTCCTCTGACTCAGAAAAGTTAGTAACATATGGTTTGGAAATGACTGCACACCGTTAAGAAAAGTAAGTTCTCTGCTCCAGCCCTCCCACTTATCTTGCACGTAGAATTAGGGGAGAAGGTGTTGTAAGCCAAGGACCTTAAACTGGTCCTCTGAGGTCAATGCAAAACCTGCTCTTAATGTTCATAAAGAAGTCAAATATTATGGACTTTAATATATACTTAAACCAAGAGATGTATCTGATTTGTTTCTGCACTTGTTGGCATCACCAGGGTGCTTGGGCTCAGCTCATCTGATGTTGGCACCTATTAAAATACACACTTTAAAGGAAGGTGCTTGAATAGCTTTATAAATAACACGCTGGGCTGGCATCATTGAAATGTGCTATGTGAACAAGGAAAGTACACAAAGCCCCGGAGTAGGTAGGATCAAATCACAGACAGCATATTGTCTCTGTTTTCAAGTGTTTTGAAAGGGGCAAACCAACCAGGATGCTGGGCTAAGACTTTGATCCTATTTGTAACAGTGCAATGCTTTTAAGTCTCTTCTCTTTTCTGAGTGGCAAACCACTCATGAGTTAAGAAAACACCACAGTGCAGTCCAGCATGAGAAAAAACCCACAAACCCACACACCCCACAAGAAGATATAAATAATTCACTGCTGCAGAGACAGGCTGCAGCGTTACGGGGTAAAGTTGATGAGAGAATTCAGTGGTAGCCTTTATAAATGCAGGCATGAAGGTTTTATCCGGTAACAACAGTGGTGCTAACAAGAGCGAGTGCCTCTTGGGTGTGTTTCATGAGGCTAGGGAAGACTGTAAAAGGCCCTGCAGAGACCTGCAATGCTTTATTTAGAAGTCCCAGAATACAGCCCAGGAAATCTGGACTCTTGGAATAAAGACACGTTAGATTAGAAGAGCTCCTGAGTCCCATACGAGACAAAGGGAACACATTCCAGCAGTGTTCTTCCAAGGTATTGCAAGGACCTTGAAAGGCGGATGAGTAAACAAAGCAAATGCAGTGAAAGGCCAGTGGGGGCTCTTTCACCTTCGTTTTAGACTTGACTGAAAGGGAAGACAAAGCTCTAATGTAAAAGGCTCAGTAAGAACTCATCCCCATGGGATTGGGTGAGTTTTGTCTGGATAACTGAGCTTGTGCAGCATCTTCTGCAGCAGGCAAGTGCCAGCACTCTGACTTTGCAAACCAGGTAGGAAACCAAGGCACAGTGCCCCTAAAAGGCTTCAGTGGAGGATGACTGAGAAGTTAATGGCAGAATCAGGAACAAAATTCCCTTATCCTGAGTTTTCATCAAAGACCCTCTCCTATTTTCTTTCCTTTTGGACAGACAAGGGTAGATACCACATTTTTACAAGGCATTTAGTCACATCAATAGCTAAAGACACAAAAAACCTCATCCCAAAACCAACAGCAAGGCTAAGGTGAGCCTCATGAAACACTATATGGCCCGGATTGATCTTCCCAGCTCCAGAAATGCCGTGAGCTGAAGCATCATTAAAAAGGGCAACATAACTTATTGCCACAACAGTTTGAGTGAAGTGTGAGGTGTCCCTGCCCATGGCAGGGGGTTGGAACTGGATGATCTTAAGGTCCTTGCCAACCCAAACCATTCTGTGATTCAATATGGGCATTTATGGAAATACACCTCTATAGCACAAGACATTGAGCACTTCTCTGTCAGCCCAGCAATGTACTGAATGCAACTCTTCTAATCGGAAGATCATGGCTAATAGACTTGATAAAGAGGAATAAAAGAATCTCAGTATTTATTTGTTTGCTTAATGATGCTTTCTCTGAAGGCTGGGGTTTGCAGCTAGAGAGCAAACTCTCTGGGCTACGGATTGCCCTTTCTAACCGTGTGGAGCACACTCTGCACAGCAGGATCCTGGTAATTGCTTGAGGGCTTGAGGTGTTACTGAAGTAAAAGCCATCACTGAAGTGCCAAGCACAACAATTAACATTTGAATTATTTACACACTACAGGTGGTCTATCCATATGTATCCGTCCATACGCTTATACCCTGCTTGATATGAAAGACTTAAATGTAGCTCTTTGGAAGTGGAAATTATGCATCCATGGAGTAGGTTTCCATGTGAGCCGAAATGGGGATTCACATTTGAAATGGAATTAGCACTCGAGGAAATGAGGGATTGGCATTTAGGGTCACCTCAGCACTGTTAAGGCAGAAAATGATACACCACCACCCTCTATCCCACAGGCTGAAAGCCTTGATCCAGCATCCCTGTATCCAGCCTCTGATTTCTGAGGGAGAAGATAAAGCTGCAAAAGAACAAAGGTGGGAATGGAAGGAAGGTCCAGCAAATTCATAACCAAGGCTGTGTGTTGCCATTTTCAACCCCCTAGCAAACAAAATGTAGTGCAGCAAGAAAGCAAGTAATTGCTGTTGAGGGTAATTGTGCAGTGAAAAGCATTCAGCTGGTTCCACTTCAAGGGCTGTTTAATCTGGGGGAGCGGCACATGAGGTGTTTTCACCCTAATTGATAGATATTGCAATCTTTTGAGTATTGAAAGTATAGAGAGAAGCAAGGTCTATCTGTCTGTGTTTGCAACACACGTCCATCATCCATCTGGGGTTTCGCCAGGCACCAATCACCATAGTAACCCCGCAAATCCCTTAACGCTCCCTTGAAACCATCCGGATCTGCAGGAAAACCAATGAGCACAACCATCGCTTCCCAGCTCAGCTCATAGTGCCCTGCCTCATTAACCATCAGGTAATGACCAAGCCGTAACTGCTTCTCTCCCTTAAGGATATGAAGGTTGTTTCAAGCAGCTAAATACAGTGCTTGGAAACAACAACCCCACTGAAATGGCCTTTTAATGAATGATTTATTAGAGTGGTGGCAGCAGTTTTCCCTGGGATCATTTCTTAATTAACAAGCACTAACTAGTTGATGTCTGTGTGGAAAAAGAAAGGGAAAAAAGGATCTCAATGTATTGCTTATGGGGTGTGTTTTGTTTGCTTGTTTGTTTCTCCTAAGGTTTTAGAATCATGGAATCACAGAATGGTTTGGGTTGGAAGGGACCTTGAAAGCTCATCCAGTTCAACCCCCTGCAATGACCAAGGACATCTTCAGCTAGACCAGATTGCCCAGAAACACATCCAGCCTGGCCTTGGATGTTGCCATCCATCTCCTCCTAGGCAACCTGTGCCAGTGTTTTACCACCCTCATTGGTCTATTGATGTTCCCATTCTGCTTCCATACTGGAGCCATCCTGACCCGGATCTGTCTCAGCTACATAAAAAGTGATGCATGTTGTTTTCTTTATCCATGTTTTCATCCCTGTCTCTGACAGAGCAGGAAATCACAGATGGATTTCTGATAGAGAGGCAGGACCCAGGCTTTATCCAGTGGGCTTTATCCATTAAGCAGCATTGGTGCTTAAGTTGCCACTGAATAAAGAGGAGGAGAGAGGAAAATAGTAGGAAAGATTCTCCACTATCTCAGGTTCGAGGCCTGGACCACCACAGCAAGAGCTGGAAATGTAGATTAGGTTGTAGAAGGGGTTAAATATCCTCTGCAGAGATGAATCCAGCTTCAAATCAGAATATCTTGTTAAAGACAAGTCTCTGTATGAAGGTATCTGATTCAGCACTTAGATACCTTATGGGATAATTGGGATGACAGGCTTGGATGCTTAATATAAAGTTCCAAAGTTTGAGTATGCAGCATTAATAACCCCTGTTTGGAGCAGCTGAGAAAGGCTTTGAAGCACAGAAAAGGTAGTGCTAGGTGAGGAGTTACTACATGTCCGCTGCTGCCCAGGAATCTCCTGAAATCAGTGCAACCCATTTTAAAGCTGAGATACCATCAGAAACCTTATGTAGGCAGTTGTGAAACAAGAACAAACTACACTGAATTTACTCAGAGATGGGAAAGGGTGCAGGAATTACATGGTTGCTTTGCCAGCTTTCCATGAAAACACTGTTGGCATGAGAATCCTGTTCCACCAAGCATCTCCTGCCAGCTTGCCATCTGGCTGTGTTATCCCTGTCAAATATGCAATCACAGGTATTTCTGACCAGACTGATACTTGTTTGCTTGTTTCTGATGATGCCTGCCGTGTGTCAGACCCACCAAGCTGAGAGGGGGAAGAGGGGTGGTCTTTGCATTGCCAAGGTAGAACATCGTCTTTCACAGCTCCTCTTCTTCCAGAGGTCCTTCCTCTGACATGGAATATGATGGACCCACCAAGTTCATTCCTAGAGGAAATCATGGGTTAATCCACTACGCCATAAGGCATAAACCTTTGCTGAGGTCCAGCGGGAGCTCTGGAGGCATCTTTCTAGGGTTGCCTCTGATGTGGTTGGAGCCCCAGCAAATGTAGCCTAATTTGAAGGGAGAGAGGATGCTGCTCTCTGAACAGTGCTGCAGAAAGCCAGGGGTGCCCTGATTGATAGACCATAGACCAGCACACTTCATTATAGGCATAAAAAAGCCTAAACATATGCCTAAGTATAAAAAGCCCAGACATCTGCATGATGTCTGCTTACTTGTGTATCTGCTTATCCATCTCTATAAATACTGACCTGCTCTCTTCACCCACTCTTCCCCACCACAAATCCCACTCAGGAGAACTGAAGAGAGGGCATGGTTATTGTGTGGGCACAGATTTAAGACTAATAGGTTTAGTTTGCTGCCAATATGCAATCATTTGCATTCCTTCCCATGGAATGCTCTCATCTGCTGCTGTCTTTGGATTGACCTGGAGAGCCATTTCCTGCCCAAGTTCCCTTCTCCTGCCCTAACCAAACCAGCCCTGCCAAAACCCCTCA
Source organism: Coracopsis vasa (assembly GCA_026283785.1). Taxonomy (NCBI): domain Eukaryota; kingdom Metazoa; phylum Chordata; class Aves; order Psittaciformes; family Psittacidae; genus Coracopsis; species Coracopsis vasa. The sequence continues at coordinate 10,372 of JANHGB010045252.1, read as the reverse complement.
ACCAGTGGTTTCCTACACAACAACAACAACAAAATATAGCTCTGATGGGGGGAGAAAGGAGAAACCCTGCAAGTTTGGAAGAGAAGGGCAGCAACTGAAGTGTGAACCCAGTCTCCTCTTAATGGGAGGGGAAGAAAACCTGATTGCCTCCCAGATCTACAAATGAAATGGGAAAGCAAAATGATGGGAAAAGCAGCCTTTATCTGGCTGCTGGGACAGCCACGAGCTTGTCCTGAAGGCATGGTGATTGCCACTTAACTCTTTGCCTTGGGTTGTGTTGTCAAACACCAAAGCCCGTATCCAGTCGCTCCATAGTCCACAGCATCCCTCTGCCATGGTTTGCTAACAGGACCTGCTTCACATGCCCATCACCTTGCCGCTTGCTTCACCCTGTGAAAACCAGGTTATTTATTTTCTCCTCTCTGAATTGTATTTTGGACTTTTATTCTTTTAGCTCTGAAAGTTATTGATCAAAGGAGCCACAGCAGGGAAATATCCCTGTGCAGGGGGCACTGACAGCCACATCAATTTGCATGGCTGAGCATATTTCAAAGCACTTTGCTGTTGTTTGTATGTGGCATCTTGTACCAACCCTGGAGAGATGTGCTGCAAAAGGGGATATCTAAGAGTTGCTTTTGCTTCACTCCTTTTCCTCTTGTCCCACAGGTTGTGTCAGGGAGAAGCAGCTCTACAGCCCCTCACCCACACCATATGCAGCTTTAGGGCATTGAAATGTGGATGCAAATGATTTTTCCAGGGTCATGTTGTGACATAGGGGCAAAGCAAGGAAGTAATTGAGAATTCCCAATATGTCTTTCATGACCTAGCTGGAAAAAAATCCCCTCACTGCCTGGGAAAGGGCAAAAGGGGAGCTAAATTCCTCTTTATACCTAAGGGAGAAGGAAAGATCATAGAATCATAGAATCACAGAATAGTTAGAGTTGGAAAGGACCTTAAGACCATCCAGTTCCAACTCCTTGCCATGGTCAGGGATGCCTCACATTAGACCATGTTGCCCAAGGCTCCAACCTGACCTTGAACAGTGCCAGGGATGGAGCAGTTATCACTTCTTTGGGCAACCTGTGCCAGTGCCTCACCACCATCACAGTAAAGAACTTCTTCCTTGTATCTATATTGCACAAGATAGGGTTGTTGAACCACGGGAATAGAGGGTCTGAAACTAGAAACATGGATGCAGTCCTCTGTATGCAGGGAAAGATGTTGGAGCTGGGAGAGCAATATAGAATTCCCCTACCTAAAGAGCAGCAAGGTTTACTGTAGGTTGGGGAACCTGAAATCTGGAAGCAGTGAGGGATGTTGTATGTGTATGAGCATGGGTTTTCGAGGTGACTCAGCCCTGCAGCATCAGCAGAGAGCTGGGAACAGCGTGATCCTTTGCTCTTCTTCAGACACAGCCTAAGTCTGCTCAGCTGAAAACACAGATCTTGCTGTAACTGACATTTTTTGACTTAAAATAACGCTTCTCCTCTTTTTATTTGGTCTTAGGGGGGTGAAACCAACTTCATTTCTTGCCTGGACCCAGCACAAGTGCAAAATGCCTTGCAAACTTATCAGTTTACATATGCTAATAGGATGAATTCTCAATATGCTCCAGATGAGGTGAGCTTTGTTATAGCAAAAAAAGTCCATTTTCAAGGACATTGTAAAATCACTTCCCCTGTAATAATGAGAAAAGGCCGTAAATAAATTCTACTTCCCCATTCTTATCTGTCACTTCGCACAGAGTGAAGCAAATGCCAGGGTGTTTGAAGCGCAGCATTTGCTAACTGTGAAAAACCAGTACAGACCTGAACCTAATTTTTGCTTCCTTCATCACCCTCACAAGGGCATTTGGATGTGGGGGTTTCTTGGCCACATCAAATCACTTAGAAAATGTGATTCTTAATAGTTTTGGAAGTGCCTTCAACTTTTCAAAGCCTCCCATGTTAGACAACTTCACAGCGAGTGCTTGCAGCAAGCCCCAGCTTCCTCTGGCACTGATGAGATAATGACCAATTTAAGCCAAATGAATGAGAAAATTAAAATTAACAGTCCAGAAAACTCTGAATGATGAGGGAAGAGCCTCTGATGAGTTAGAAAGATCCAGGCTTTTTGAAGGATTACGGAGTATTTGCCCATGAGTATGTATGTGTATAAAAATTCATAGCTTTCTTCATAATAGCCATTATCACTTGATAATCTTGAGAGTATAGAGACCCTATGCCATGTATTGGCAATAATCTCTCTTCTCTTTATGGTTGCACACTGGAATTACATTCATGCAGACACAGGAAAATTATTGACTTTGATTGAATGAATCCAACAGTCTTCCACAGAAGTAAATGGTTTTCATTCCTTGTCATATTCTGACTCACGTCGGAGTCTGAGCAGGTTGAAGACAGGGTCATTGGATCTATGGCTAAATGCTCTGAAAGAACCTCTTTAAAGAGGCATAAGAGTGTCTAAGAGACAAATCATTATCTATTAAAATGCAGCTGCTTCTGGAGTTGGAGACCATGTCTAGAACGGGGAGTACTTGAGATTAGGATAAAAAGCCAAGAACAATAAATGCTCAGTGGAAAAGAAATGAAGAAACACTGAAACAATATAGGGCAATGTCATCTACATTCTCATTTACTCCGTCTATTGTCATCTGAACTTTACTGGAGGACACAAGAAATATCCATCATTTTTGTTCCTGAGTTGTATCTAGGAATGTCAGATAAAGAGGATCACAGAATGTGCATATAATAAGCCTAGTTTACAGCTCCCCTATCAACTTAATAACAGGATGAACTGGGATGCCATCCAAGACTCAAACACTCCTTGCAATTCAGCAGAGTTACCAGCTCCTAGAGGCCATGCCGTGGCTTGAAAGCTGTTGTTGTGAGGCTGTTAAAATAGATTTCTGACTCCAAAAAACTCTCAAACACCAAAAACACAGGAAAAAAAGAGGGAAAAGAGGTGATTATCAGGCAATCTAGCAGATGTTTGTGAAAGCGTTCACTTGCAATCCCTGCACTCAGATAGGGTTTGCCAACAATTGCTCAGAGGTTTAAGAATGCAGACTGAATCTGGACTAAGTCACAGTACCTATGACTATGGAGGCAAATCATTCAAACGTGGTGTTTTCGTCTTATTTCAACACAAGGTAGTTTAGCCTCATGGAAGCTGGATGAATACAAACCTGCTACATGCTTTTCCCCTCCTCACCACCCCAGGTCTGCGAAACAGGTCTGAGTTTATGAATCCTTCATGTTCTTCCCTGTAATCTGCACTCCTCGGGCCAGATCCTCAGTTAATTTGACAGAGCACAAGGTATCCCAAAAGCCATTGACTTAGAAAAGGTTCAGACTTTATTCTCTGGTTCTTTGCAACATGAGAAACCACTTATATTGGTGTTAAATTGTGCTAAAACACTCCTATATCAAACTGAACCTGATTTTCACTAATATATAGATAGTTAAAGCACACGGCAATGAAAAGCCTATATGAGTCTTTTAGGTTCCAGCTGGTAGCACCAGAAGAATCCTTCAGAACTGAGGCTGCTTCCTATTCAATATTAACTTTACACATGGGAAGCCTGATCATGTGCTATTAAAGTCAATGGGATTTTTATCATTGACTGTAACGAGCAAACCATCAAAGTATATGTGTTCTCCTCTCCCCTCCACTCTGCTTCTGAGTTTCCCATAATCTTCCTTCAAATGACTTCTCCCTGATTTTCTGCCCTTCCTTTCCCTTCAAGTTTTCTGCCATCAATGCCTCCCATGGAAAACCCAGAGGTTGAATAGGAGCTGCTGCAATGCTGTGATTTACAACTGCAGCTGAAAGATCCTTTCCACGTTTCCAGGCAGAGCTGGGTAGATTGTGGAGCTCTCAGCAGAGCGCCTTTGGAAGCTTGGTTTCCATTCAAATCAAATTGAAACGGGGCATGAACATGAGTGAAGAAGGAGCAATCAAAACCAATAGAACACAGCTGGAGAGGCCAGCTTGGCAAAATGCTGCATATCCTACGCCCTTGATGATTAAATGAGCCATAAAGTCTTTTGGCATCTTCTAACGTTGTGCTCTGATGTCCTGATCTTGCAGAGGACTTCAGCTATGCCTAATTTTAATCTCTTGCTTATATCCCAATGAGATCAACAGGGTTTTGCTCCAGATTCATGCTATCTCACTAGAGGCACATAACTGAAGCAGAGAAGAGAGGAGCAGTGGTCCTCATCTTCACTGGATAAGGGACAGACAGCTCCAGGAGGTCTTCTGTGTTTTGCGTTAGAACTGTTGAAATGCTTAACATGGTGTGAATACTGATGACAAATGATGATGATAAAGGACAAACCCAGATGATCTCAAACAACACCTCAGAACTTTCCTTCCTTTACTATTGCACAAGCATTGGATCCCAAAGTGTGTACAGACACCGCTATGTCACACACTCAGAATGCTGCATCAGCACTACAGATAAAACACTGCAATATCAGATAGCTATAGACAAAGAGATGGCATAATTCTAACAGAAACCTGGTAAAAGCTGTTTATGATCAATGAAAATCAATGTTTTGGCATAGAAACAGAAAAACCAGGAAACCAAGCATGCATGCAGCCTCATTTTCTTGCAGGCTGTTCTTATCAGTGGAATGAAATGATCTAATTAGTTTATGGACAGCATTTGTCCCTGAAGATCAGAGCCTGGACTTGGGGGGGGGAAAAAAGCCCATCTAAAAGCAGCTCATGTTTTTCATATTCTAAGTGTGTTCTGATATCTTTGAGATGAGTTATGCAAAGTAAAAATAATACTTAGCAAAGTCTGATATCCACCCAAAACCTGGCTATGGTGGAGGAAATGAGGACAATCAGTTCCAAAGCCTCTAAAAACAGTTTGCAGAGGGACTCGTATCGATGAAAAAGTAACTAGACCCCTAAAGCTCTTATTTTTCGGTATCCAGCTAACGATAAGACATACCTCTTTTTGGATCGGTATTCCTGGGAAGACCCAGCAACTCAGTTCTGCACTTATAAATGACCTCCATGTGCTCAAAAAGGGCAGCCAGAGGCCACATTTTTCTCGTTGTGTTGGGAAAAGCAGAGTTTGACAAGAACATGAGAACCCAACAGAAGGGGTGGAATTGTCTCTGTTTGCTTCCACCCCTTGCTTTCTTTTGTATTTCTCAATAGAGTTATCTTTATCACTCAATTAATGTGTCTAAATCTTCGTTTCCTTATCTGTTCTCAACAGTGCTTCCCAAACAGTTCCAGGAACAGAGACAACTGGACTGTTGTGTCGCATCCTCTCTTAGCCTCGAAGGAAAAAGCAACAGAGTAATTTCCAAAGGGAAGTAAACCCATCAGATTTGGGGGTTTTCTTTCTTTTTTGAGATTTTCTTTTTGATTGCTCTAACTGGAACCTGGCAATTGTTGTGGTGCAATTCCTGGGCCATCATGATTCATGACTGATGATGAATCAGTTCTTGTTCTGATTTTGGCTTTCCAGGGTGATTTCTGAAGATGCTCTTTGCAACTTGTGCATATCCCTCTTTTGTGCTTTCTACTGTCTTGTTCTGCCTGCACCCTGACAGATCACGGTAGCAAAGGGGAAATTGGTAGGGTATGGAGGGCATAGGATTGCATTAAATAGATTCAGGTTGCAGGGACAAATCTGGCGTTATGGAAATCACTGGAAGTGGGATGAGCCTTCACTAAATTCTCCAAGAACTGAAATTAAAGACGTTTGTGCTGCCCCTGATAAAATTAAGCAGCTAATCTCTGACCTGTAGATGACAGGAACTTGCCTAGCCTGTTATCACTCGTGTTAGCATTTTACATAGTCAGACTTCAACAGAATACATTCCGTGTTTTCCAGCCACTCGTATTTTGTATTTATAATGACTTTTTTCATTCTAGCTTTCAAAGCCTTGACAAACATTGGCATTTTTAGCTTCACATCAATTCTTTGGGTATTATTAGACCAAATTTAACACTGAATAAAAGGAAATGCTGAACTCCAGAGCATCTAGTAAGTCAGCTTCACAGCTTGGATGAGACGGCAGGAGTCCTACTAGGCTGTTATTCTAACCACTAAACCATCTTCCCTTCTTTTGCCTTATGTCTTTTGGGAATCATCCATCAAATAACTTCCCTGCATTTCCTTTTATCGCTTCCCAGGTAATGTTTATTGCTTTGAAAGTAACTAATCGTTGGTTGGGCTCTGCTCAGATGCAATTAAAAGGATATTCCACCCCCCCTCTTAAAATGCAGAGCATCTCTGAGATTCCTAATCATCTGAGTTTTACAACTCTGTTTTATTACTTTCCAAATATACAATGCTCATAAAAAAGGTAATTGGGTCTTTACAATAATGCCATTTCCTAATGTTCACCAATGAGGGAAAATTATCATCAGGGAGCAGAATATTATGTTTTAATTGTTTTGCTCTCTTATCCCATGTCAAAAGTTTTGAGGGCAAACGTTAGGTATAAATACCAAGCCATCACTACTGAACAAAATGGTTGTCTGGGGTGATGACAATTCTGTTAGGCAGGGAGCATCAGCGATGAAGGGGGAAAGACAGAAATATAGAAACTGGGTAGCTTGAAATAGTAGAGGAAGAAAATGAAATAGTAAGTGTACAGATTTAAGTCTTATTAGTATGGAAAACTGAGATCCGTGGTTTTTGCTTCAGTTGTTTAAACTACCTAGTGCATACCAGGTAGTTCTGCCTAATGGAAGCACCTTAAAATCCTTCACTTTGCTCAGTGCTAGAGTAGGTTGAAAGCAGCTTTTACAAGCGGCAAACACAAGGCGAATCACACTGGAGCAGGGGTGTTAGGTTGGGTCCAGGAGTCAAAAGGTGTAAGAAGCAGAACATCAAGGTGTTTACTGGAAGAAAACTGTTACCATTTTTGGTGTCAGCCTTCACAATGAGCTGCTTTTATTTTCAAAGCTGGAAGTAAGAGCGAGCCTTTAAGGACCCAAACTGAGGCCATTTTTAGATATAGAAAGCCCTAATGAAGCCCCCGTTGCAGTTCCCCATGTGCGAGGTGGGGACAATAACCTCTTTCTCTGGCAAGCTCTGTAATTCCTTTAGGATAAGAATTGTTTCTTAACATGGAATGAGCAGCGCTTTGCCCAGCAGGGCTCTGAGTTCTCATTGAATGGCTCGAATTTGCAGTGAGGCAAAAATACATAAACCCAAAATATAACAGTGCTTGCACAGATGAATTTCAAGCCGCTTCTGAGTTTCCCTTGTTCCTGTATTCCCGTGTTGAATGCAGAGACATCCTTTCTGTCTGGCAGTGCTTGCAATTAAAAGAGCCCTCTGCTCTCCTGCATGGGAAGAAAGCCTTCAGATATGGCTCATGTTTGATCCGTACCCACCGCCGTGGCTCGCAGCCCTGTGAACCTGGCAGTGTGTTAAACCAGGGGCTGCCGGTGTGAAGAAGTGACCTGTCTGACACAGGCATGTTATACAGGACACTGCAGGCGTCGGATGACACAGAAATGAAAGAGGAATGTGGGATTAAGAGGGATGTTCAAGGTCACCAACTCTCATCCCTCAAATGTAAGAGGCATTGTCCCACACAAGCCTGCTCACAACGGTCTTAAACCTACTCATTTTCCTGTCCAATCTGACTGGAAGGAATTCCAGAACCCGTTCTCTAAACAGTTACAAAATTTCTCCTTTCCTGTCTACATTTATTTTTGGCCTATTTGTAGCCATCTGTTCCTGTGCCAACATCATCTTTTAGCTTAAAGACCTCTGCTCCCTCCCTGGTGTTTACCTGGCTCATATATTTAGAGTCTGCAATCATATCCTTCCCCCAGTCCTCGCTGTGATAGATGAAACCCAGATAGGCTTTGCAGTAACCCCGGGCTCCCCTGTGCCACAGCCATCCAAACTGCCATTTTTTTGCAATGGTTTCAGTTTAAACTCTTCTTTCTTGAACACTTCCTCAGAATATGGGTGGAGGGAAATAAAAAGGGATAGAGTCAGTATTGCCATGAAGGAAATAAAAGTCCAGAAGGAAGAAGATATACGCGAAGTGGAACAAGAAGGGGCTAAATCAAGAGGAGAGCCCCCTGACGCCTAACCCACTACCTTTAAACACTTATTCATGGCATACCTCCCTCATAGCAAAGGGTTATTAAGGTTTGAGACACTTGGATCTCAAAAGCAGCGTTTCACCCTGTGATCTTCTAAGTCTCATCCAATTTGCTTATGAAATGAAAATCTAGCAGGAAGTGTTTGATGGCTGTGCATATTAATCTGCGCTAAAACAAGAGCTTTCATTATCATCTTCAATGCTTGCTTTTCCCTTTTGCCACTGAGGTAGTGTGAAGGTTACAGTTAAGGTCAACCTCAGCCCATGTTTATTGGTTTATTCCCAGATTTTGAGTTATTGATATTGAGCTTGTCCAGGAAATCAGTGCAGTGCAGTGTAAGGCTAATTGATAGCCTGCTGCTCTTTTTGCATATTAGAAAGATAACCTTATAGAGTGCAATAAGGGCTTAAGGGAGGGCTTCAGTGTCTTTCTACTACCCAGTCAAAGCATCACAGACTCTCGGGCAGCTGGTTTCATTTATTTCTACACTGTCTTTTCCCTAAAGCTGTCTTTAATGGTCAAAGCAGGTTTCATTCTTTTCCCTTCTCATTTCTCCAGAATATGAAACAAATGCCCACCACGCAGATATTCAGAGAGCTCCCCTGCTTGGATTTGTTCCATGCATATTGCTAGACTGTATTCCAGCTTGCTGGGTCCCAAATATAGACACAGCATTGTGGGTTCATGGAATCAGCAGGGCTGTGACCTCCGTCTGAATGCTGCTTCCCCTGACTATTAGTGATCTCCCTTACTTGCCCTTTGCTTAAGGTTCACCTCAGCCCAGTATATCATAGAATCATAGAATGGTTTAGGTTAGAAAGGACCTTAAGATCATCCACTTCCAACCCCCCTGCCATGGGAAGAGATGCATCACACTAGACCATGTTGCCCAAGGCTCTGTCCAGCCTGGCCTGTTAGCGATGGAGCAGTTACCACTTCCTTGGGCACCCTGTTCCAGTGCCTCACCACTCTCACAATAAAGAACTTCTTCCTTATATCCAACCTGAACTTCCCCCCTTTCAGTTTAAACCCATTTTCCCCTGTCCTTGTTTTTCAGAACACCCACAAATTCACCAATACTTTGCTTTTTATACTCTTACCTGCCCGTATTGCCTCCTGCGCGTGTTTGGTTGCTGTGCGGCTCCCCTCCCTTCCCTGCCCTAATGTTGTTATAGGATATTGCTGTTTGCTGAGAAATGAAAGATGATATTTAAAAGGTTGCTAGTACCAGGTTGACTGCTGTTGAATTTCAGAGTCCCTGGTACAAATACTGAATTCTATTACTTTCATGGTAACGGCCTCCCCAAAGGATTCTCCTCTTGCCTCATATGCTCAGTCCCTGGTCAGTTCATATTGGATTGTTCATCTGTTGGATGTAATAATAGCATCATGCTGCAGCTCTACGGTGCCTTTCATCTGATGTGTTTTACAGAGACTGGGCAGCTGTTGTGGAGAAGCAGGTGGGAAGCTGAGTGCTGAGGCTCTTTCTAAAGTAATTTCGGTTGACATATATTTAGTGAACCCATCCTGCTTAAAGGATAAAGAGGTACCGAGTGTATTAGATATGTGTATATATACACACACCTAAGTAAAATGACAGCACTGGCACCCTTCTTCATCAACCCCCCTTCAGTCCCCAAAGTGCACCCACCACACTGATGCTTCAGGACCTGATTTTGGTAGTCTCGTGAGGACTACATATGATTCTACGATTTCATGACTGAGTGCATCAGTTTAGACACAACTTGGGAATTCGGCTGTGGATGCTGTTTAAATGTACTCTTAATGAACCAAGACCAATGAGAAGAAGGATCCTGTTTGCTCAGAAATAAGGCATGAATGTGATGATTACAACAGCCATGTTACTGGATATGTAGAAGAAGGCAGAATGGAAGCAAACAGGGATGATCACATTTATCTACAAAAGAGCTGTGCTTTTGGAGGGTAGAAAGTTATCTCAGAGAAGCATCCAGAGACTCTGGATGTATCTGCTTTGCTTAGCACAGCTGAACTTGGGACAACTCTGAGTACTGGACTAACACACACATACATGATATAGCACAGTGCCCTCCCAGAATGCTATCTGAGATCTTCAAGGTAAAACTAACTGATTACAGAATCATAAAATAATGGAATCATGGAATCATAGAATGGTTTGGGTTGGAAGGGACCTCAAAGCTCATCCAGGGAGTCATGGACAGGGACACCTTCCACTAGAGCAGCTTGCTCCAAGCCCCTGTGTCCAACCTGGCCTTGAACACTGCCAGGG
>JANHGB010045251.1:19158-43382 GCA_026283785.1 Coracopsis vasa | reverse complement strand
AGAAATAAGGGGAGGAACATTGAGTGGAAAACAACAGCTCCTCAAAGCCAGCAGAGACACGCTCAGCCCTCTTCAGTAAACCACCTGAGCGTGGTCTCAAGCATCAATTGCAGCGTTCTGCTGAACAGGGGCCCAACAGAGGAAGTTCTTAGGCAAATGAGTGTATAAATACCTCTGCTATGAGTGTAACTGAGGCTGTGGAACTGTCACACAATGCAGTCAGCAATAAACAGGTTCCTGAATTAGAGAGAATCTCTGCTGTATTTCAGATGTGACTGTTCAAGCTGCGTGTAAAAAATGTCCTTTGAAATAGTAGCTGTGTCTGCGTTATCTTCTTCTAAGAGATAAGCAATTATGAGAATGTTATAATGATTTCTTTAAGAAAAAAATTGGGTCTAAACTGCAATTGCTTCTTAGTGCAGGAGATATTTAACCACCAGTACCTTGAACTGATTAAAAAGAGCTGTACTGAAAATGCAATTTTGTAGCTTGTGACTTACGCTGAATGGTGCAATGAATCACGATGAAAGGCTGGAGAGGAGATTTCTGATGGGGCTTCCTGCTGCACTGGTGGCTCTGAGGTTGTGTGTTCATTTCACAGAGAAACCTGCTCTTGTATACAAATTCTCATTGCTGCATTAACGCTAGTGTGGTTTTAGTGGCATGTTTTTGTTCATTAATGGTGAACATGGGAATCCCTTGCTTTGCTGAAGGGCCTCTTAGGAGAGCCGTGTTTCCAAGGGATACTCTGCGTTCCTCTGCACACAGTTATCTTCTGTAGTTATACCTGGAAGGATTTTGAATATCATACTTCTGTGAAGTTTGCATTTTTCCTGTTATTAATCATAGCAATTGCGTATGTTTTTCAGGCTTTCCCAAGTGCAAACCAGCTTTCTTCAACTTGGATAGCTAACAGCTAGAAAACAAAATCTTCCAACTAACAGGTAATATCAGTGAATTCTTGGATTGTAGAAGAATTACTATTTTCCCCTTGAATCACCAGGCAATTTATTTAATCAAGCTCTCTTGGAATCTGTTCCCTTGCAACATGTAACTCCAGTGCTGTTTTATGAGTAAGGTTAGCTGAGAGATGCTTACGGCTTAAGTGCGTTCATGTGTCTAATGGGCAGCATCAGGGTGTACGTTGCTGTGAGTAGGTGGAGCAGTCACCAAGCTGAGCTGGACTCTTTCACTTTGATATTTTAATTCTTTCTTGCACTGTGTATGTAAAACAAATAAAAACAGAAGGGGGTGGGGGGGTGTTCAGTCCTCTGAGCTGCACTCTGAGCATCATGAATTTCACTTCTGCTTGAGGTGGCACTTAGGTCTGAAATCCTTCTTTACCCTGGCTCCTGTAATTAGTCTGATGCCTCCGCAATGGGGTCTCAACCGTCTGAATCCTTGTCTTCAAGCAAGTACTGACAGCCCCCTCGTGTTAAGTTTTGTAAACACTAATTTGTGACATCTCCTGTGGCTTAAATCAAAGCACTCAACTAAAAGTAATAATACCACTGTTAAAGTGAATGTTACAGAAGAAAATGCCTGTCACCCGATGCTAAATGGATATGACACAGAACGTGTTTCAGGAGACATTTGTAATGAGGAGGTGCCAGGGGAAGTAACGCTGCTTTCGCAGCCCTGAAGCTATCTGTTCTGTGGCCTGCTGGGCAGAAAACAAAAAGGGAGAATGTTGCTGGTTTCTAGTCTGGTTTGTGTTTTGCTCAGGTGCGCATAAAAGGGGGAGAATGACCTGGCTCCTGCAAGTCTCATTTGAATTGCAGCTGTGCAATCTGCTCATGCATCTGATCAAAGAGACCAAAGCCCTGTTTGTGCTAGGTGCTGTACAATCGGGGGACACAGGTTTCGCCCTGTCTGGTAGAATTTGCAGTTTAGCAATCAGGGGAGGCTATTACCTGATACAGCTCGTTCCTGTTTGTCTCTTTTTTTTTAACCAGCATTTTTGTCTTCCTTTCATATTCATGTTGGTTTAATTGAATGCATCATTCCTCTTTCCCTTTGTAATGTCCTCAATTCTGTTGTATTACATGAACTTTTCCCGTCTGGCAATACTGGAAACAGTAGAAGCTCCTGAAACCAAAACCTCAGTGTCACACTTGTTAATTTTCAAAGAACTTTCTGTAGGCGTTCATTGTGTAACCATAATACAGACAGCAGGTACCAGAGCTGGTTGAACCCATCTGCTGTGTTTAAGCAAGTTGAAGGATTTAACAAACCTCTGTCAGCATGTAAGAAGCGCAAGCAAACTGAGAAAGCAGACAGGGTTATCAGTAAGAGAAACATCATGTTGTGTAAATTTCCATCCCATGGGAAGAGTAGGGAGGAGGGGAAAATGCCTGGAGGTGTGGCCCATGTACAGACTCTAGGCTGGGTGTGGGTGGATATCAGTACTGGGTGGTAGGTGGCCACTGGCTGTTACCAGCCTGGAAACCTGACAGGTAGGCAGTCTTCTCAAGTGCTGAGGTTTTCTGTCTCTCTCCAGAGGGATTTCTCTGATTCTGCATAATCTAAAGGTGTAGAGCACAGGATGAGAGTGGGAGGGAGAGAATAGAGAGTAATCAGGTGAAGAGGTGATACCCAGAAAGCAGTCTGGGCAACTCAGCTGGAGCTGAAGGTAAGAAATGGAGGCAGCAATACAAGAAACACTTCTGTATCTGCCGTAGAGGAGGAGGAGGTTGTGTTGCTTCATGTGAACCAGGAGTGCACTTGGGCTGCTTAGAGACATCAATGGGCAGTAAACAATTGCACACAAGCAAACACATGGGACTTGGGAGACCACTTCTTCTTTTACTTCCCCCAGGTTGTAAACAGGTGCAGTGAGAACCCAGCTGCCCTGCTCACCATGATGCCCTGTGCTGGAAGGAAGCAACTGCTTTGTGGAGCTGGTGGCAGGGTGCCGGTGCTCACCAGCTGTATCACTGACCCACACTCCACTTCGGTTGAGTGCACATCGAGCTGCGCTGCCATGGGGTATGTGGGGACCAGCACAACTGGCCTCGATGGCAGCCAAATTGCACCAAGTCCTGTCAGCAGAAGGGCTGGACCTTGCAGAGCTGCTCACAAGTCATAGAATCATAGGATCAACTAGGTTGAAAAAGACCTATGAGATCATCAAGTTCAACCATTACCCCAGGTAAGACCACCACTAAACCATGTCACTGAGAGCCTTATTTACACGGTTTTTGAACGCTTCCAGGGATGGTGATTCCACCACTTCCCTGTGAGGCCTGTTCCAATGTCTGATTACCCTCTCAGTGAAGAAATTTTTCCTAATATCCAGTCTAAACCTCCCTTGGCACAGCTTGAGTTACCTCTTGTCCTATCTATTGTTACTTTGAAGCGTGTACCAGCATCAAGTCCGAAGGTTGAGGTCTGGTTTGGAGCCAGGGCACGGTAGACTTCAGTGCCGTGTGCTGGCCAGCTCTTCCTATTTCTAGTGTTCAGTAATCCACTTCTAAAAGGCTATAAACCTGGGCAGGTGCTGCAATGTCAAATATGTTTCTAATATATTTCATTTCTTTTTTATTTTACCTAAAAAAATGCACTTTTAAAATTTATCTGTTTCTTGTAGAATTAGTGGAAGCCCCATCTAGTGCATCTGAATGCTTCTACCATGGAAATATTTAGTACCAGCTCTGGCATATTTATGTTGGCTCTCTGATTAGACAATGTGCCAAGCTGTCCTTTGTGGCCTTAATTATTGCAACTTCAGGCCAGCACTGCCTACTTACAGCATAATCCCACGGCCTAGAGTGAACCCTCAAAATGCTTAATTAAATGACATTCCACAGCAGATTAAGGAGTCAGAAGCCCAAGATAAAGAAAAAGGGACACTGTGACCATAGCAGTGGCAGGTGCCCTTCCCTTTCAGCATAATGCTTCTGACATGGACTGTATCATTTTGAGCATATAAAAAACCAACATTAATTGCTAGTGGTCTAGGGTCTGTGCTTGGCTTCTTTCATTTTCAATGCAAAGTGATTCAGAGACATCTTTGGCTGGTGTATGAATGGGATCTGTGGACTCCCACTGATTTACATCAGCTGAGGGTCTGCTCTGTGCTCAGCATAATTTGACTGTCTCTGTAACCGCTTGTGAGTTATGGCCTGATTGTGAAGACTGCTCATGTGGGCAGGCACTGCCAGCCAGGTTGCAGAGTGAGGCTCACAGTTCACATGGTGCTGCTCCATCTTCCCCCAGCCTGGAGCCAGCCTGCACTGGGGAAGGGCTGTGGGATGGACCCCCTCAACCAGCTTTTCCAGCAGTGACCAAAGACTTTGCTTTGGGCACCTGGATGAGGCCCTTTGGCAAAGTTAGTGGATGCCTTTGCTGCTTTGCAGTTCTGAAATTCAGAATGAGCATCAGGGTCAGGCACCAAAAGTGAGTTGCCATTTTAAAAATGATTTTTTAAAAGAAAAACCCATTTCTCCATATAAAAACTAGCATGCAGTTATTTGAAACAGACATGATTCAATTGTGTTAGGGAGTCCCCCTGGGAGCAAAAGGCTATGTCTAACCACAGAAGATCAGCATACAAATACAAATGCTGTAGATAATGTTACATTGCACAGATTAGGACTCAAATCTTTAGCAAACCTGTTTGGAGCAAGGAAATGACAGCAAGTAGGGCACGTGCGGCACACTGAGCACATCTCATTCAAAGGCCCATCAGTAAAGGCAGCTATTGATAATATTGTCTTTTATCATATTATTCCTCAATTATTTGCTCCAACAGCTCTCTTGTCTTTTTGTCTTTGCTGAATAAACTGTCTGTGTAGAAGCTGACCCAGAGTGATTTCTTCTTTGCAAAGAGAGGTGGATTGGGGTTGGGTGCTGGGGTGTTTCCAGGGCTTTGGTTTGTATAGTTTGTGTCCTCCAGTTCTATAACATACTTTCGGTAATTAAACTACAGGAGAGGGGAGTGAATTAAATGTCCCTGCTCACACAGGGACAGTCACTGAGGGAAACAAAATGCAGAGAAGGCTTGGAGGTGCACAGCATGGGGGCAGAAGCATCTATCTCCTACCTCTGGGGACCTGAGCTTTACTATCTCTTATCATCCAAGTGAAAGGAGTTTAGAGGTCCCAGCCTAATCCCCAGTGCATGTTTTGCCCATGTTACAGAATGTACCACATGCTTTGATACAATTGGAAGCTTTGAGTGCGTAGAGGCAGAGATGTTTTTATATTTGGCAGCAGAAGCAAGGCGGATTATTCCTCAAGAGCATCAGCTAAGCTGTGCGAGGAAGTGTAGCGCATAATTTCCCTATCTCTGAAATGAAGAAAACATTTTGCTGAGCAGAGCTATTCAGATGGTGAGGTTTTAGCGAGTGTCTCCTCACTACAGCTCAGAGGCTGCACACACTTGCTGCATGTGCTTAATCCCTTGCCCCGTGCCTCATCCCAATGGGGTGCAGAGCAGCAACCTGGAGCATGTAACAGCATCAAACCAGCCCTAAGCCTGATCTCCCCTCTGAAGCACTTTTACAGAGAGATATCATCTGCCTGAATGCTATATGACTTTACCCAGCACAGTGCATTTACCAACATTAGCATTTATCATCTTCTATTGCAGCTTTCCTTTTTGCAAATGAAGAGTAAAAGAGTTTAGAAGAAGCATGCGTCATCTTAAAGCAAAAACCTCTTTTTAGGTATTCCATGGAGGAATAACCCAGGGCAATACATGTGGCATAAGGATTTTTATTTACCCAGAGATATTTTATGCTAGGAGCCAGCAAGTCTGCACAGATTCCTGTTCAGAGCTTTATATGTGATAAAAGACATCGGCTCAAATTTGTTTTCTTTATTATATGTTTACTATTGTTCCTCAAACTGAAAAGTCATCTTGTTCCAGTCTGAAGACCCCGTTCTGCCAGGCTTAGACCATCTTCAATTTCTCTCATGGCATCTCTTAAGTCATCAAGCAACACGTAGCTCTTGGATGCTTTGCTCTTCAGCTGGGTAGAAGATCAGCCACAGCAAAAGCCTAAAGATTGTACCCCAGTTTAGTCTTCCTGAGACTTGTGTGTTCACAAACCAGGACTCCCCTCAGCTGCAGCAGAGCTTTGTGCAAGTGAAGCCCCAGCCCTGAGCCCATCTGAAGGCCTCCTTTGTGCTGGAGCAATATAAAGGTCTTTAGATCTAGTCTTCAGCCTTGAAAGTGCTTCTTTGAAGTCTCTGGGCCTTCACGTGTCCTCCAGACTTTCATTTAGTGTAGTGTTCTTCGGGGTAGGGTTTTTTTAAGGTTTCACGTAAGATTTCAACAAGCTGGGGATGTATCAAAGTATAAAATACTTGCTTGGGCCTTAATCAGTCCAAACTGTTCTCTTAAAAAGGAAAAATAAAGACTATTAACGCAGGCCAGACACTTACAAGGCAGCAGATGTTTCTCTTTATTGTCAGAACAGCAGTCTTTATTAAATACCAAAGAAAGCCCTGTAAATCCAGGAAGGCAGTAGAGTCTATGCTGAGGACACCTCTTCCTCAGGCTAAACAATCTTTTGCAAGTCGTTTGTTTTTCATGCTGATCCTTCAATGGTTTTTCCATGACATAAAAGCAAAAGGGAAAATGAATATTTAGCTGTGGAAATAACCCAATAGTTAAAGCTTGAAAAGAGAACTTGGGAAGCGAGGTAAAGAGCTGAGATGATGCATTTCACAGCTGTGCTGTCTTCTCCTTGGTGCCAGGACTAATGTGGGCCTGTTCCTGGAGATGCCCCATGTTTGGCAGTGGGCTGGTACATCTGGTCACGACCCAGGTAATGGTTAGGCATATCTTCTCCCAAGAACATGCCTGATGAAAAGCAAACAATGTGTTGTTCTTGCCTGGGAACAGCAGAGTGAAGCATCTGTAGTATGGAGCGAGCTCTTTTGGGGTTGTCTGGAGAGCACCGGCTCTAATGAGTCTGGTAGTTTTCATTAGCATTGCTAATGGCATCTTCCACTTTTAAGAAATAACAGCAAGGTTTCGTGAATTAATAAAAGGAAGACTGTGATTGACTAAACAAAGGGTGTGCCAGTCTATGCAGCTGCTCTGCTTTAACGAGGTAATGTCCAGAGATACGGCGTTAATTTAATTCTCAGTTGAGATACTCCAGAGGAAATGTCAGATCAATAACGTAGAAAAGGGCAAAGATTTGCTAAGCCTGGCTGACTTGTGTATGTTAACTACCGTGAGATAGATATGGATAAATGCTGAACATTAAGGTGAGTAATCACAACTGCCTTGGGTGTCTGAAGAATTTGTCTGCATAAACACTGTACAAGACAAACATGTTTCAGGCACGAAGCTGGGTGTTAAGGTAAGAGGCTGCTATTTCACACACGACACCGCAGTTAAGATCTATGGGTTTGCTTTTTTAATGGAATAAGATAAAAAGCCTCTTTGCAGTCATTTTCTCATCCTCCCTAGTGTGGTGCTGACTGTCCCTATGCCTATGCCTTCACTGACGCATCTTCAAGATTGCACACACCAGCACCAAGCTCTTCGTTTGAATCTGGATTTTACCTATTTTGCCAGTATGTTGTCTGGGTGCATCTTCTACTGACTTCAAACTGTGACCCAGAGGAGATGCCAAGAAGAGGAGAAATCTTATGTCTGTGTTCCAGAGCCAGCATGAGATTTGCCTGCATTAGGGTTTTCTGCTCAGCTTTGCAGGCTGTTCTGTCTCCCCAAGACCTTGTACCTGCTGGTGCTCTGACACCATCCAGCATCACCAAACCTGGGCAGGACCACTCAGCTTTCTGAATTCATTCTTGAATGTCCAAATCTGGATCATTATTCTGACTTGAGCCCATTGTGGCCCAGAGATGAATCACATCCCATGTGTAGATGGTCATAAAACACCTAAGGGATGAGTAGGTCCCACGTTACATGAGACGCTTCCATGGGACTGGGTAGCAAAGGTTGCTCCAAAAGCAAATCCCACCTTTTGTTGTCAAGAGCTGCTTCCGTAACCAGCAGCTGTGCTCAGCCTTGGTGATGGCTGCATGTTTTCCTTCCAATGAAGATAAGAACAAGCAACTTTCTTGGCCTTTAGGCCTGAATCTCAACTATTTGACAATTGCAGAGTAGTTTTTCCATGTAATCTTTGTTAAACCACTCAGAAACCTTGAGGATTATTTTACATAAATAACACTATCTCTTCTAGTGCTGAGAACGAGGGCTCTCCCAGAGCCGGTGCGTGTGTTTGGAGTCTATGGGAACATTGTGATTTCAGAATTGCCAAAGCAAACAACAGGTGCCTGTGTTATTTTGCAAGTAGGAGCTCCTCAAATATCAGACTTTGGCAGAGGAAATGCTTCCTTACAACACTGATCTTCTTACCCCAAAGGCCCCTGGAAACCTGGGTGGTGTATTTACAGTAAAGGATGCTGAGTTGGAAAATAGTTTGAAATCACCTTTGATGAAAAAGCCTTTAAAGTGCCTTCCCAGCTTAATTAAGTTCATCTGCTTAATTTCTGATTTCAACAAAGGTATGGGTCAGTATCAGGTTTAAGTACAACTGGAGAAGGCACACGGTGACTCAGAGAACCCATAATAGCCTTTTTCCTAGGGGCTTGGCTTACCTACTCCAGAGAGTTGAGCATGGGTGTAGCTACACCGCGGTCTCTGTACCAGTACAAACCTGTGGTTCAGAAACATAATGAGATTGGAGAAAATGCTTACACCGATGCAGTTCATCAGTGCAGGCTGCACTGATGTCCAAGCAGGGTTTGTCATGGTGGTGACTAGTATTAGGTGTGCTATAGCGGAGTGAGACTGGACAGAGCAGTTCTTCGAGTGGGGCTGCTTCACTACTTCAAGGTTTAAAGTACCAGCTACTGGCTTTTTGGGGAGCTGGTGAAACCTTGAAGTGATTTCTTCCTACTTCAAAGGACCAATTCATGCCACAGGAGCCACCCACCCAATATTTGCTACTATACCTATACCAATAGATACTGGTTTCCTAGCAGGGTGGTGATGTACAGGATCTGTCCCCTGAGTGACAGGAAGCCCTTACCTGGGCAGGATAGTGTGGGAGATGTGTGCTGCTGTGGTGCTGTCTGGGGATGTGGGGTTTGGAAGGCAGCTGAGGGTAGCCCAGTGCCTCCAGCTCCAGTGTCAACTGGCCTCTTACTGGGCTGCTCCCAGCTGTGTTTTAAAAGGAGGAAAGAAAAGAGCTGATAGAGCTGGAACTGCTTTAAGGTGGAACTGAAACAATAGCTTGTGGCTGGCTGAATTAGTTCCCTTGTTCCATGAATTTGACTCAGATCTGAGTATTTCAGAGCCTCGGAAAGAAAAAGGCTTATTTCAGTTTTGGTTCTGATAACGGGCAAAGGTCACAGCAGCTGGGAGGAGAGGGGAAATGAAAGGCATGGGTTTGGCTGTTTTCTCTGAACCAGCTTCACCCATTCCTGGTTACAATCTCAGCAGAGTAAGAACTGATATTAAGCAAAGCCAAGAAATGAAATTAACACATGCAAAATTACATTAGAGCCGTGTCAGGAGTCCTGCTGCCCAGCAGCATTAGCAAGGCTTCCTGGTGCAAATTAACAAGGGCAGTGAGGAAAAGCTGATGGCTCAGTGAGGAGCTCCTCGCTCTGCCATGCACAGCCCATACCTACAGCAGTGGCAAGGCAGGGCTGTGCTCTGGCATCTGCCTGCACCGTGGTTGGGGCACCCACAGCTCTGCCCATGGCTTGCAGAGATGCTCTGCTACGTGTGCACTCAGAGCTCAGCCTTCTCTGAGCCCCCCATGATGCTCTAACATGCCATAAAACATGCCAGCGAGCTCAAGGCTTGATGTGCAGAGCTGGTGCTTGAGCTTCTCCAGGGATTTGGCCAGCCATCAAGACCAGATCTTGGCACACTGCGAGAGCTGCACGAGAGGAGCAGCCAGGATTCCGGCCATGTGGGGTCATGACCAGGCTTCATCACACACCAGGACAAATGACACCATCTGCCTACAGCCTTCTCATGGCTCCAAGTCCAGTTCTGGTCTCAGAGATGCTGGAAATCTCTGCCTACTCTTGAGATTATCTATAGCCTGTTATCTATTTGTCCATCTAGGAGTGAATGCCTTCACTTCCAAAGTGTTATCCCTAGGGACTGCCCCTAAGGATTCTGACAACAGTTTGGCTTGCAAATGCATTAACCTGGGGATGGTGGCCAGGGCAACCAAGAGCTTCCTGCCCTTGTTGAACTTTTCAGTGTGCCTGCTGGAAGTACATCTGCATCTGTGCAGAAAATGCATAAAACACAGGCTGACATATGAAACAGGGAATGGCACAGAAGGATACATTTTATGTACATTAATTATAACAATAAACCTCCTAAGGAACAATTATGTTTGAGGAGATGAGAAGAGCTGATGGGATACAATAGCCATGGAAACCATTTTTTTCATTGCTTCTTGGCAGTGATAGCATTGCCTCACTGGGCTTAGTATAGCACTGCGTATCAAAACAGTTGTTAGTGCTGGGATGTTGCCTTGCACAGGGCTGAGCTTAGCCCCTGGGGACATGACCAGGGGCTAAGCTTCACCAACTCACCTGTGCTCATCTCTGCTGCCACCAGTGATGCAGAGGCATGTCTTGGTGCTGTCTGGATGCACCTACGGGCAGCAGCAGCAAACACAGGCTGGTAAAGCTGGGTGCCAGGGAGGTGAAGGCAGTGCTGCTGGGGTGAGTGGATGAGCAATGACCACTGCTGTGCAGGAAGATGCTGCCTATGCCCTAAACCCAGCTCTTGGCAGGCTTGTGTTTTGCCTGGGAACCAGCCAAGCCCATGCTGCATGCCATCCGCTGTCTTTCCTGAGAAATCCCATCGGTGAACACCTTGCCCCAGAGCCAGACACCCACCTGGAGGTGTCCTGGGTCCTTTGGCCCCTGTGCAACAACTTTCATGCTTCCTCTGCAGAAAACCCCCAACCCCTGGGGGCTCTTTTCCTTGAAAAAGACCCAGGTTTTCCATGCACTGCCCTATATGAAGTCTCAGGGGAATAACCCATCATCAGGTGTCTGTCTGCATCTGGTCTGCGGTTATCACACAGGGCAGGGGCTCAGCCCCAGCCTGATGTGCCGCACTGGCTGTGCTCTGCGGGGCTGGAAGCACGGTGGCCAGCACTGGGGGGAGATGCTGGAGAGTGAAGAGGCAAGTGCTGGCTGTGGGAAGCCCTGGCCAGGGTCTCCCGCTGCTTCTCCATTTGCAGCTCAGTGGGAGCCAGCAGCAGGTTCTGGCCTCACAGCATTCCCCGCTGCTGAGAATGTGCCAACACACCAAGTTTGACACCTGTGGCTCTGGTGTAGCAGCGCAGGTTTGCACAGAGCCGGGAGATTAATACGAGTATTCCCATGGCGTGGTTAACGACATCATTTACTTCAGAGGCTCTTGGGACGGCGCTGACTCTCGCTTCAGCAGCTCAAGTGTTTAATGCGTTCTCCAAGACGCTCTCTAAACACAGATAGAGCTGAGCGGCACAAATGTATTTGCAGAACGTTTTAGGGCTAGCGAGCTCCAGAGTGGTGCAAGCGAATGATGGTGAGGGTTAGGAGCCTCTGAGAGAAGCAGGATTCTGTGAGGGCTCATGCTTATGAAATACATCACAAATCTCCCTCTCTGTATTTTTCATACCTTTTTTTCTCAAAGTATTACTCATATAATTTTCCCTCTGAAAGTTATTACGAGTGACTCACCTTTAGCTCGAGTGAGCAAACATGACCAAGTGTTGATTCTGTTCACAGCTGGGCAATTTTAAGCCCAGATCCTGACCTTAAGAAAGTCCCTGAGCAAGTCTGGTGGATAAGACAGCGCACCACTGGTCCCTGGAGCATCGTGACTCAGAGGCACGCTTCTTACAGAAATGTTTCTGCTTTTAACTGGAGGCAGTCACATCTTTGCTGACTGACATCCAAGTGAATTACCCCATCCCACCTCATGCAGCATGTGCTGGGCTGAGCTCCCACTGCCTCCCTTGGTGCCTGCTGCTGCCAAGGGGACATCAGCCCAGTGGCCTTTGCTACCATCCCCCCCGAGTGCAGGAGGAGAAAAGAGAAAGGAAATACTTATTTTCTTCCATAAGCAATTAATGTAAGTCATTACATATATATAATGACATATATGTGATGGGTGCATGTGTTGCTCCAGAGGGAGAAATAAAAGTGAGCATCCCCGGGGCAGGGTGGGGAGCAGGGGCTCAGCTTTTCATTGTGGCTGGGGAGAGCAGCTCCTGCTTTGCTAGCCCATCCCATCCTGCCCCAGCCAAAGGCCAGCTGTGGAAGGATCTTCTCTTTGGATCAAGCTCTTATTAGTTTTCTTTTTCTTGGCACCTGAGATCAGCAAATTCATGTTATTTGTGAATAACACAAAAGCAGCACAAGGAGGGCAGAGCATGTGCTACCGGCCTGCCTGGAAAAGCCTCTTTGTCGCCTGCTGTTAATCTGAGCAGTTTTTGCAGCCTCTTTGAAAGCTTTTGTCTTGAGTTTTGTTTTCAGTTTGGGTCTCACCACCGATCTCACATGGTTTCCTGGCTGGCAGAGTAATCTCTAAGCTTAGCAAACAGACAGTTTACAGCACGTCAAACGAGCAGGTGAGGGAAACCACACACCCTGTAAGAGGGGAGCACGGGCAAAGGCAGCAGATGTGATGGAGCATGGATCAGGGAGCTGCAAAGGGCTTGGGCTGGGGAGGGGGGAAGGACTCCAGCAGGGAGGGCAGGCTTGAAACAGGAAAAGAAAAAGGAACAGGGAAAAAAAGGCAGTGCAAAGGCTGGTGTCACAGGCTTTCTTCCGGGCAATTTGCAGAGAGGAAGGGACTTTGGCAGGGGACCAAGGGTGCTGGTTCCTTGCGTTGGTGTTTATCTGTTGCAGCAAGAAGAGAGAAAAGGAAAGCAGCAACTGAGGTGGGCATCGAGCTGGGGAAATCACAGCCACTGCATCATGCATCACCCTGGAGCTGCGAGAACAGCAAAACCCCTCAGAGATAGAAATGCATGCTATGCTGAAACACATGGGAAACAGGCTGGAAGGAGGTTTAGTCTCATCTTGGGAAACGATACCCTAGAAGCTTCTGAGCCCTGGAAGTTAGGTTTAATTACTAGCTAAGTGGCTGGGATGCATCTCATTTGTAACAAATGAAGAGGAAGGATGACAGGCTGTGGTTGATGGAAGAGAAACTCCTATTTAAGGTGGGAGAAGAAGCTGTTAGCCTGGGCTGTTGGTGATAAATGTGTGGGCTTTTTGTGCTGCTGCATAGTGATGTTTTTCCCAGGTAGGTGTCCCCAAGAAGTGGAGGATGCATCCAGTAAGCTGTCACAGTTCAGGCTCTTCTGCTTGTGGGCAAGGCTTTGGAGATTGCTTGCTATTGTGTTTCATGGGCTAATGCTCATAAGAAGACAGGAGTAAGGTAACATGTTACACTTTAGGTGGGTCTATAACCTGGGAAATTGCCTTTTGAGGGGGTCAGAGGGGGAACAAAGCAGAGTAACTGTAATTCTGTGAGCCTTAAACTTTCTGACAAAGCTGCTGTAAAAAACCTGAATATTTCTGTTGAAGAAAAAGGGAGTAGCCTTAATCCTGCATTGCCTGCTTTTATACTGCATGATTTAAAAACATGCTAGTATTACCTTTGCATGATACAGGAAGCAGCTGTGTAATACTGTCCCCTTGAAGGTTGTATTAGAGCTCCCTATCTTTGCTCAAGTAGCTACAAGGTCAAATCTCAGTTGACAGAGGAGTTGGGGAACAGCTGAATGGATGCTAAGTTGAGCCTATGACTTGGGGTGTCCCTCTCCTTGCTGTGCTATAGATACTTATAATAGCAGCTAACCAATTTAACTGGTCTGTGCTCCAGTCCTTGCTTTGCAATTAGAAGAACATCAGTTTGCATCTTACAGATTCCATGTAGATCAGCACAGTAAATGTTACGAGGGAGTGGTGATGGGATCCATAGTAGAGCACAGGAAAAATGCATGTGTGTGGTGGGGAGTGAAGAAAGCAATAGGATTGAATTTAAGGTTGAAATGCAGCAATCCTGGGTTCAACATTTGTAATACTTCTGAAAATACTGATCTGGCGGCTTAGACACTGCATCTTGTTGAGCAGAAATATTTCAGTGAGGATATTAAGATGTAATTACTCCATACTCCAGTTGAATTGGCTTTGCCACCAGCCCTTGGAGCTGCTTTGCTGTAGTGTGTGCTCCTGACACGCTGCTGGGAAGGTGCAGAGCCCTAAATCTGCCATTTACCTCCCTGCTCCCCAAACTAGGCTGTGTCAGTTGGAGACTGTGCCTTGGCACTCAGTGTGAAATGCTGGCCTTGTTCTCTCACTGGTTTGGCCTATCCGTATCTGAGACAGGATTATTAATATGTTTTTACCTCCCAGGATGGCTGAGGTTAATTGAGATTTGTGAGGTGCTTACATACTGCAGTGATGAGCATGGTAGAAATCGGAGGCAGCAGCAATGTTGGTATTTGTGGGAAGGCTTTTAAAAACAAGTCTGGAAGTTAGCAGGAAATCTCTTAAAAATCATCCCCCTTTTTATAAATAAAAAGCTTTAAGAGAAATTGTTGAGGGGATAAGTAATATTTTGTTACAGTTTTTAGGAAACCCCTCTCCTTTTACTCTTATCTGATGGCAGAACAGATAAACCAGAACACTTCTGATAAGAGTCATGTATTTGCTAATTGTTTAAACAAATACCCGCAAGCCTTTGCTTCAATATTTGCCTTTAGAGGTTGCTAAGGACAGTGGCTGCCTGTGGCCACACATCTTGGGGCTCGGTGAGGAAGAGGCGTGGGGGATCAGAATGGGACTGGAAAATCCCTTGGGTGTGGGTCTGAATGGAGTTCATTTTCTGGTAGTGATGGAAACAAATCTTGAAATGGGATGTATTGCACTGGAGGAAACACAACCAGTTTCCAAGAGGAACTGGGGAGGACAGGACGTGCTTCAAATACCAATGGGTGTTTCATGAGGCTTAGCAGCTCCCTAGCAGGCTGGTATCTCACCGCTGGGGGTTATTTAGGACAGTTCTCAGAGTCCCAGATGCTTCTCCTGATACTTAATAGAACTGTTCTCCTGATACTTCAATAGAACTGTCAGTGACTTTCTGCAGTACTAATAGTGAAACAAGCCTCAGATGTGTCTGAGGCACTGGTGAGTGTCTGCCGATCCTCAGCTTAGGGGCAGGTACCTTCACTGTGCTGTTCTGCTTTGCTTTCTTGGTCTGTTTTTAGCAGAAGGAAAGATGAAGTCTGTCATTTGGATTTCACACATAGGTGTGCAAATGAAAGGTTTGCTCCAAATAAAATCCTTTGAGAATAGCAGGGGGAGAGAGCAGTATGTGCTTGAGCTACTGATGTCAGATTTGTTTGATATGTTCTTCTGGATGGCAAGGCTAAGTATGTGTTTGCACATCTTGGTATTTGTCTGCCTCTGGTTTGCTTTCTGTAAGAGAAGTGATATGAAATGGAAAGGCAATATGCAAACTGGGAAGCTCGAAGCTTGTGTAATTAAAGTGCGTGTCATTATGCCGTAATCTAATGGAAACCTGTATTACAATAGTTGCCAGCAGGTAAAACTTCTTGTCCTGCTCTGCAACAGACTGATTAACATTGACTGGCATTTCACTGCTCCATCCTCCTGCTCCTTCAGTGTCTTTGGGCCACAGTTTCTGACCTTGTGCAGTTGTTTTTGCAGGCAAGGGGCATCCCCTCTTGATGCGCAGACACCCATCATGCTCCCTGTCCTGCATCCCCATCCCAGCTTCATCACATCCCAAGCCCATCATTCCCTAGAGCAAAGGTGCTACAGCAATGATGTGCAGGGAGCAGCACAAGTGAGACAAATAACTGATATTAGGTACCCCCCAACCAGCCTGTGCACTGACTACTAGATTGTGTATTGCTGACCCGGTGTAGCTGTGCAGGAGTGCTAACTGGTGTGGTGGTCCTCAGTCACAGGGCAAAGCTGGGATGAGCCCCTGGACCTTGGATCCCTGGTGAGTGCCTGGGTGGCCAAGGAGCAGCACCTGCCCCTCAGCTTGGGGCACTTTATCTCAGGCATCACCCTGGGATGTGTTTGGTTGCCAAAGGCCAGCACCACATCCCTGCAGGCTTCCCTGGAGTGATGCAGTCAGGAGAGCATTGAGCTTTGCAGCAAGGATGGAGCCGTGGGGCTTCCCAGTCACCCTCATCTCATCCCCATTTCCTCTCCTTCAGTAGCACAAAATGAATCCCTCTGAAGCTAACTAAATAAACAAATATGGAGCTATTTATTTTGTATTGTCATAGAAATGCTGTGGGCTCAGGCGGGATTTTGTATTCACTGTTCACATCTGCAGCCCTGCTGTGCGCGGGGTGGGGGAAAGCCTATTCCTTTTATTTGCCCTAGCCTCGCCTGTAAATCAGATGGGAAGGATCCCGCCCTGAAGCCACCCCTCTCCAAACACTCTCCGCTTTCTCTCCCGTCCCAAGGGATCGGAGCTGCACCATCCACACAGTAAACACTGGCCCTAAGACAAACAAACACTTTTTCCTCTCTGGGTTGGGGGGAAGAGCAAAGAAAAAGGCATTAGCAAATGTAACTTTTCCCTCCCAGCTAAAATAACACAGCAGTGCGGCCTGAGGATGTGGCTGTGGTTCAGAGGGGGGTTATTTTGATTTTCTTAATACACCACAGGGAGTTCAAACAACGTGTCAGGGATGTGTTGCCTTTTGTAGAGAGCAGCTCCTTTGTCTCCACCCTCTCTTTTCTTTTTTTCTTGAAGCATTTTAGTCATCCTGTTGAACTCACAGCTCATCTGGATAAAAGCCTCTGCTGTGACATCCACAGCCGGGATGCACGGAGTTGTTTGTTTCAAAGCAATAGTCTGGGTGAATTTATTGAACTGGCATCCCTGCACCCCCACCTCCCTTGTAAATTAATGAAATGCATGTTCTGTGGCACTTGTTAAAAAGCAATAAATCCTCTTGTGTTTGTTGCTTCGAAGGTAAGGGAAAGAGAAGATGCAGTTTAGGTAGGACAGCTGGAGAAGCTCTGCTTCCCTTGGTGCTTCATCTCAAAGGCAAGGTGCTTTATTTCAGCAGCCGAAGCAGTCTGAGGAACCAAAGGTGCCCCTGGACCATGGAGGCTTTGTCCTATCAGCTGTCACCTGGCTTTAGCCCCCATCCTGGGTGCATTCAAATCATAGAATCAACTGGGTTGGAAAGGATCTTTAAGATCATCAGGTCCAACCATTACCCCAGCACTGCCCAGCCCACCACTAAACCGTACCAGTGAGGGAGTCATCCAAACGGTTTGTGAACACTTCCAGGGATGGTGACTCCCTGGGCAGCCTGTTCCAATGCCTGAGCACCCTCTCAATGAAGAAATCGTTCCTAATGCCCAATCTAAACCTCCCTGGTGCAACTTGAGCCATTACCTCTTGTCCTATCACTTCTTACTCGGGAGAAGAGATCGATCCTCACCTCCTTTCAGGCTAATCCCCGGAGCTTTCATCTGGAAGCATTGCATCTCTTTGTAAATCCACAACCCGTGCTCACACAGGTACCTCCAGGAGCAATGAAACAGCTCAGGGAGGTGTAAATGAGGTGCTTGGCCTTCCAGGGGGCCTTTTGTAGGCTAAATGCCTCCTTATAGGCAACTCTGTACGTCTTGACACTTGGTGATTAGCGTGTGATGATGTTAGTCTGCACTTAATGGTGCCTGAGTATCTCTCCGTGCTTTGCAAGTCCTGATTAAACAAACCTTAGTTAATGGCTTTTTAATGTGTTTTTTAAATCCCTGTATTGTCAGGATGTGGTAAAGCCACTTTCTTAACCTCTCTCAATGGCAGTGCTGCAAATAGAAGCAGGTGCCCTGGAGCTGGTTGCTACTCTCCTGCCTGACTTAGGGCTGAAAACAGCCACAACACGAGGTCTGGGGTGGCTTTGTCCCTCTCTCCCAGTGCTTGTCCTGAGCTGCTCTGTTCGTGGTGGGGTTCTGGTGTGGAAGAGCAGTGGTCTTGGTTTGTTCTTATTCTCTGAGCTGGCAAATGACCACAGAGCAGGAGAGAGGTGGGAGTCCACTGCTGCAGCCCATTTGGGTTCAGTTCTGTGGATGCTGGCAGCTCATGCTAACAAAGGCTTCTCTTGGGTGCCAAGAACCCCTTTGCATCGTATCCACACATGGAGAGAGAGATCAAAGCTGCTGGTTCCTTGTGCAGCGTGAATTTAAAGGCAGATGTGAGCATTTGTCTTCAAGGATGCTCAGTAGGTTGAGGGAGTGAGTGTAGGTCAGAGTTGGGATGGTGGGCAATGGAACCTGGGATAAACATAGCCTCTACCTCTCCTCTACCTCACAGTAGAAAGTGGTCTTTCTCCCTCCTTCCACCTTAACCTGACAATGTCTTTGACTTAAAAACTTCTTGGCTGCTGACCAGAGGGAAGTGCAGCTTCCTGGGCTCTTCTTAAGGGATGCTTTGCAGAGTGTTGATAACATCAGCTTCACAGCAGGGGAGGAAAAGAAAGTGATGGGGGCACCAGCTCCTGCAGCACCCTGAGCCCCTGAAGGAGACTGTGCTGCAAGGGGACTGCAGCAAGGTTTGAATGTATCTAACTCCTGCTAGACAGGGAGAGCAGAAAGGATTGTGAGGATGTGGTCCTTAGGCACTTAAGTGCTTCTTTCAAAGCCACAAACCCTGATCTTTTTCCTTTTTCTTTTTTTTTCCCGGGATAATACAAACCCGATGACTTGTGGCCTTTTCTGGGACTAAAACCGAGTTAAAGGTAGGCTGTAAATACCGTGGAGGCTGGTGGGGGTTCAGATACTGAACTTGGAGGTGTTGTCTTGGGGTGCTGCAGTTGTTTCCCATTTCAGCTGCTCTTGTGGCTCTGAGGAAAGCAGAAACAGAGCGACCTGAGCATAGTGACCAGGCTCTTCCAGATTAGCCCGCGGTAGGTGCAGTGGGGTGGCAGGAGCCTTCCCGCATGAATTTGAATAGACAGTGAAAATAGATTAATTTCTTATCACTGCAGGCAGAGTATTTTGCAATTGGGTTTTAAGTCTTCTTGTTGCAAGGTGTGCTTGGCACTGCAAAAATGTACTTAGATTCTCAAATGCAAGAGATTGGGATAAACGTCACTCTCTTGCCAACATCAATGCAGTTGGTGTTAGCATTTGGCACTGAGGATGCTCTTCAGGGTGGTAGAAGCTTCTACAAATGTGAGCTTTGTGTCGGTAAGGGTGTAGGGGTTTTGTTTAGGCTTGGTGATTTGGAAAGTGGTTCCTCACCAGAGGAAGCCTCTTAATCCATGTTTCCCTGCACCAGGGCACCTACCAGATGGGATTTTCTTTCCTTCTCTGCATCAGAAAAGGCCTTAAATGGCCATGGGAGCTGCGTGCTGTGTTTCCCTGCCAATAAACCCCTGATGGTAATTGTAGACACGTGGTCAGTGTTCTTGATCTGAAATTTGTCATTGCATGTTGCAGCTCACAAAGCCTTGGCTCAGTCTTTCTGCTGGAGCGTTAGAACTGATGACAGATGCCAGCTCTTCCAGTTCCATTGTGGTGTCTAGAGTGAGTGGGATCAGGAACATTTTGCTGGCTATATAAGGGCTTCAGTGTAGTGTTGGCGAAAGGTGATGGCTTCTCTGCTGAATGTGTTTGCTTTCAGTGTGAGATGGGCTTGAGCACTTGATAGCGATGGCTGGAGCAGTTAATGTGGAGATACAATGGTGTGCAGGGGCAACTCATTTCCCACGGAGCTTGTGATGCAAGTACCAAACCCTGCTTGGCTCCTGGGACCTGAGTGCCTATTGCCCTTGGATACCCCAGGCAGGATCTCGGTAGGATTCATCCCTTTTTAAGGATGTTCTATACCTAGCAGCAAAGTGTGGAAAGTGATGTTTTCTTTAACTTATTTACTCTGGGAAGTGACCCATTCCTTGTGTTTTTATGGAATTGTAGAATTTAAATCTAAGTGCCTGAGGCTTTAAAATAAAATAAACTCCTTTTTAAAAAAGGGGGTGAAGAAGGTTTAGTTCTGTTTAAAGCACTGTGTTTAAACAACATAAGTAGGACTCCTGAATAGTTCTGTGGAACAAATTATTACCTGGTAACAGCAGGAAAAATGTTCTCAATCTTTTCCAGGTATCCAGAATATCACAAAGGAGAATTAAAGCCTGAAACTCAAACCTCAAACCACTTCTGAACAGTAGGTTTTTAAGTAGCTTGGGTGAGAAGATGCCTGAACATGCATATTGTAGGTGGATGAGCAGCAGTGAAGTATGGCATTTCCTGTCTTTTGGAGGGTTTTCAGTGTGTTGGCTGGTTCTGTTCTCCCAAGGTAATGAATAAGGAGGGGAAATGATGCCTATGGCTCCAGGGAAGGAGTGGGGAGAAAGAAGGCAGGAGGAGAAATAAAATAACAGGGATTAGAGACTAGAGATGTGTGGGTCCTGTGGTTGATGGTGGAGGTTGATGATGTGGTTGATGGTAGGAGGTAGGTCCAGCAGCATTGTGTAAACACTCTGAAGACCATTGCATGTCTGTTTCCACCATGAACCCAGGAACAGCTAAAACTTAAAGGTCTGGTTTTAAACCAAATAAATAATATTGCCCTATACTGTCTCATTTTCTCTAACCTAAAAAAGATCCTGAAGGTGATATTTGAGTTTTGTGCTTTTTTTTAAACTAGGTCTTTTTTTTCTGTTTTCATTGTAAGAAGGTAAAGTTGGGACTTGATCTTTATTTCCTGAAGGATTTATTGAAGTCCTTGTGCACTGGGGGCTCACACACGTGGCTCATCCTTCCCTTCTCTTTGGAGACAGAGGCCTTGTGCTCTTAGATGGCATGGGAAAGTGCAACATTTCAGCTCTGATGGAGACCCCTGAGCTTGCGCATTAAAGCTTCATTCCCTTCAAGTCTGAAGCAAGAATCCTTTCTTCCCCCTCTCATGAAGGTGATTTACAGCCTGGCTCAGAGTTGTCTGTGATGCTATGATGTCATGGTGATGAAATCTGTGCTTCACTCCTCAGTGCTCACCTTGAGCCTTTTCTGCACATGTACAGACCTTTAGATATTAAACCAGCAAGAGGTGTCAAAACACAGCTGAGCTACTGTGATATACGGCACTCACAAACTCTTTCTTGTGCTGTGGTTCCTAACCTTGGTCACTTGGATGTTGCTGCAAAATGAACAGCAAAGCACTGTATTGGTGGATTTATAGTGGGCAAAGCTATCTGCAGTATCTCGTAGAGTAAATGTTCCAGAGGGAGAAATAAAAAGTGGTTTTTCTGATCTGTTTCTCCAGCATCTTCAGTTTGGTAATTTAGTGGTTTTGATACAAAGTTTGAACTACAGAAATAAATTAACCCCAAGATCTTTGGGTTTCTCCCTAGGAATCTGGCTTCTGGAGCCATCTTGCTTTGCCTTAGAAAGATGGACATTGGTCAGTGGCTCTTAACCTTTTGTGTCCTGTCCCTTGAGAGCCATTGATGAGACTTGGGAATTAATGCCTCTGGGCTGCCTATAGCTCAGTGCTTAGATTGCATGTTTTAACTAAATTGGTTACAAAACAGATCTGTCTAAATTGGTGTGAGTCCCTTTGTGTGGACACTCCTAAATCAGTGTAAGAGTGGCTGGTATTGATTTTAACTTAATGTGGTTTGTTACTGAAGTAAGCTGGATCAATAGTGCTAAATAGGTGCAATTTCTTGTGTTGACTATGCCATGGAAAACTTTCATAGAAAAGATGAGAAAGGGAAAAAATATTGAGTTTGTTCTCCTGCTGCTTCCCAGTGATCATTTATCAATTCTTATGGTGAGCTTTGGGGTTTCTCCTCAAAAAAGAGTTGAGCTCTTTGACTGGAGTGATTGAAGTGGGAATAAGAAAACTCTTGAATCCAAATCCACCTTAACAGGGGATTTCTAGGAATGCAAAGCTTTGTTTCACTTATTTTCCGCCTTTACCTTTGAATTACAAACCCATGCAGGGAACCAGCACCTAAAGTTGTCCAACGGCTGCAGGAAGGATGCTGTGTTGTCTGGGCAGTGCTTGGAGCTGTGCTTTGCCATAGGCTTTCTGCATGGCCTTGGGGAAATCACAAGGACCTTTGGTCTCATTTACTCAGGAGTACTTCTGGCAGCGCATAACATGTAAAGATGAAAGTAGGAGAGCACAGAAGTGCCTTTGGATCCCGGTGTGCAGGCTTACAGCCCTTGTGCCAAAAGACTTCTACACTCTCCCTTAGGGTGATCAAAAGGAGCCAGGATCTGGGGTCCCATCGGGAAAGATGGAGTGGAGTAATGCTGTAACAAGAACAAGCTGCTCTGTTGTCTCATTAAGACTCAGGCTCCATTGAATCCAATGAGGATCTTTTGCCTCTCTCTAACCAGTTTTTAGCTCTTGCTGTCAATACCATGGGTTTTCCCCTCATACATTATGCAGCCAGCCTTGCTTTCTCACTGCCTTTCCAATGATGTTGAGTTCAGTGCTGTTATTATAGCCCTCTGAGTTTAGCTACTAAATTTCGTTTATTATAACCATCAATTACAGATCCATGCTGACCACAGGAGCCTGTTATTGAGTCCCTTCTGGCCCCTGTGGAGTAAGTGTGTCCCTGTCTGATTAGCCTAATGATGCCTGTGGTGCCCCAAGGCTGCTCCCTGCCTCCAGAGGGGCTGGCACAGGGGCAGTGCTGGCTGTCACTTCACACCCCTCTTGCTCTCATAGCCTTTGCAGCAGGAGAAATCCAAATATTTACACTATTGCACCTACTGACAGATCACCTGTGCACAAGTGTTTGGTTTCCACTAGGTCTTGATCAGGTTTCCCTTTTTTCCCCTCTCTTCCAAATCTCATTCCTGAAAGAGGCGTGATGAAGGTGCATGCTCGGCTCATTGCCATGCACGTCGCAGTCAAAATCTCATTTTCATTCCAGAAACAAAAGGTCTGTCAACTCGTTTAACTACACAGAAAACACCAAACAAGAAATAAAGCTCAATTAAGAATAAAGAGAAAGAAGAGGCTCACTGTAATAGATTGTTTTGGTAAGTGGTTTCGTCAGCTCCATTTGCAAGCTGTTGCTATGCAAACCTGCCGCAGGACTGGGGCTGGCTTAGGTGCAGGCGCATTCCTGGGGGGCTGCTGCCTCCTAGCTCCGGGGGTGATGGAGGAGATGTGGATTGTGTCTCCCAGGAGGGGCTGTGCTACCAGACTCTGTGACCCCTTTCCTTCTGCTGGTGGGTATGATGAGCCAGGCTATTGCTCTCTGCCATCACCTTGTTTTACAGAGGCAACCCCACTGTGTGTTGCTGTTGGATGTGCTTTTGAGGCTCTGTCCTGGTAGCAGCAAGACAAGGGATGGAGGAGGCCACTGCCATCACTGCTGGTGTCCTTCATGCAGGCTGTTTGTGGGGATGGCCCTGCACTTGCAGGGTTCTAACAAGCTTCCCCTTGACTTTTCCCTTCCCTTCCCTTCAAGAGATGACCACTTCAAGCAATGGTTCTGCTTTCTGATGCATTAAGACTTGGAAATTTGCCATTCATCACAGCTGCAAGTTTGAGCCTGTGTGATTATTTTGGGAAGTGAACCATGGTGATTTGTGTGTATGTGTTTTATTGGTGAGCAGGATGTTCCCTATCTACCTCTCCCTGGCTGTGTGCATTTGCATTGGTTAATAAAATGGATAATGTTCAATGGCTTTCTGATGGGTGAACAAGATTTAACATACAGGATGTAGTAGCTTTTCATGAAGGCTAAAATTTCATCCTGGGAGACTGAACCCTCTGTGGCAGTCATACACTATCCATAATAACAGAAGCTTTTAACCCATCTGTAATTGCTTTCATATAGAAAATGATTGCTGTAAGTTAACTTCATAATTCTAAATCAGTGGCTCTCAGTAGGATTTCAGATGCTTTAATTTGCCCTGAATTATCTTTAACTCACAGGCAGTTCATCTATGCTCTTTTCTGATTATGTTCCGTGTCACTCTGACCCAAACTTTGTCTGTTTAATTTTTGTCTCCTCTTTCTGAAAATAGACCCATTTTCAACAGTATCTCACCAGTGCTAATGATACTGAGTGGTGAATGTTGTGCGTGATGAACTCTCCAGCTGCCTCCCTTGGAAGCCAGCCCAGGATTTGAACCTGTCATGCATCAGCCTCCTAGTATCTGAAGGGGGGCTATAGGGATGCTGGGGATGGACTATCCATTAGGGACTGTAGTGATAGGACAAGG